>JAKTSS010000242.1:0-13121 GCA_030580355.1 Debaryomycetaceae sp. yHKB357 | reverse complement strand
GTTCCACCACTTGACAACTACCACTTGATAGTTCTACCGCTTTATGAATCTTCTCATCACTTGAAGCCTTACTGGTATTTTAAAGCCATTTACTTCGAAAATCAGCCACCTCTTGACGTTTCTACCTCTTGATGAATCAGCTCTTCATGATACATATATTCACTCGACGGGTCCTACCACCTGAAGAATCAGATTTGCCCGTGACGGTGCCACTCGCGACATTCGCATATACGTCATATCGAACGTCCCGCGGCCCTGCGTCAAGGACCGAAGTCGCAGCAAATACCCTATCATCTCCCGTAGCGGTGTCTCCGCCACAATCGTCTTGCGGTTCCTCAAGTCAAGTCCCTGCCCTTGCGAGAGCGTATAGTCTGGAGGCAAGTACACTTTTTCGCCCTCCTCCTTGGCCCACGTAAGCGCTTCGATATTCTGACTCGACTCATCTTGAACGCTGATAATTACTGCCTGGCACCGATGAGACAAGTCGTGTGACACTTCGCCCACCGTGTCCGATCCCACATACACTCTAGTCTCCATCACTGGCTCGAGAAATCCAAACTGGTCCTGGTTGCTTTTCACAGCGTCCACCACTGCTCTCCGGCTGGCGTTCATCACATCTACCGGTCCGTGGGTGTCGCCGTCGAACGGGAATCGCCACGATTTTACCCTTACTACCATAGAGTGGAGCGCAAGTCCCATGATGGGCCCTCCCATCTGAAGCCCCGCCATACATCCTTGTGTAATCACCTCGAGGAGGTCTTGCATCTGATGGGGAGATTTCCATCGCCGGTCTGCGATAGCTTGGTACATCTCTAACGGCGTGCTGCCGGCTTCGAAAATCAAAATATTGTTGTCCTGATCTAGTATCTGCGCTCCCTCCTCTTTCGCGTAATCCGTAGCCTCCGAAGGCCCTTCGAACGACTCCAATTGCACTGTGACTGATACAGCGCCATCTGGGCTTGTGCATGTCGACTCATGTCTGCACAGCTTGAGAAGCGTCTCCTTGTAGGACACGGCAACATCGCGGAGCCGCACTTTGGCCTTCATATCTTTCACGAGCCGATCTCGCACTATCTCCAAGTGTAATTCGCCCATACCGCTTAAAATAGTCTGGCCCATTTCCTCGTCAACCCTGACCTGAAGTGAAGGATCTTCTCGCGTCAAGACTCGGATACATTCGTTCATGTAGCCCTGGTCACCCGCAGTCATGGGTTCTATACCAGAATTGAACAAGGGTGGCGGCACCTCAATCGGCAAAAGCGTGAGATTGGAATCTCTCTCACTCAAGTGCTTCTTTCCGGGGCCAAGTGATACGAGCGTATCGCCCGTCACTATATCGTCTTCGTGCCCCAATATCACACCGATATTCCCGGAAGTTAAATACTTTACACTCTCTGGACAGTCGCCATGCATCAACAAGAGAGATGTGATCAAAAGTTTCTTTTTCGTCCGAGTATTGACCGCGGTGGTGTTTGTGAAGAGTTTCCCGCTGTACACGCGGAAAAATGTCATGACTCCTCGTGTGGCATGAGTCATGACTTTAAATGCGAATGCGACCATAAAGTTTGGGTTATTATCCACAATTAGTCCTCGTGTCGGATCCATTGAGGTGACTATGCTGGCCGTACCACTGGCTTTTTTCAGAGGCTTTTTTATCTTGGACAGAGTGCCTTGTGAAACTGTAATCTGCGGCGCGGGGCATTCCAAGGGAGACGGCAAAAAATTGATAATGCCGTCGAGTAACGGCTGAATCCCAATGTTTCTGAATGACGCGCCGCAAAATACCGGGCAGACATTGTTCTTGATCGTCTCGCGGCGAATAGCACTGATCAACACGCTAGTGGGGACTTTCATATAATCTGCGTCATGATCGAGAAAGCTATCCACGACCCTCTCATCAAGCTCGCCAAGAGTCTCTACCATCGACTCACGAGATTTGCACACAATCTCCTCTAATTCACTCACGTTAGAAATGTTCGTGTCATCAAGATCGTGAACGCTGATTTGTGTGCCAGTGGCATCCTGTTTTGGATCCCACTTTAGTAATTTACAGTGTAAAATATCGAGTACTCCGGCAAAGACAAAGTCGCCATTCACCGTTTCAAAGTATGGAACAGTGCACAATACGACACGGGTCTGCAATCTCGTAACGACTTCCTTCACTGTGCGACTGAACCCTGCACCCGGCCGATCCATCTTGTTGACGTAAATGACTTTTGGGATCTTCAAATTGTCGGCTTGTTTCCATACTTTTTCTGTCTGCGCCTCAACGCCCGCCACACCGTCCAAGATGGTTACAGCACCATCCAAGACTCTTAGCGAGCGGATGACCTCGAAAGTGAAGTCGGCATGACCGGGAGTGTCAATGATATTAATCTTGTGGTTATTCCACGGAATGGTAATAGCTGCCAGCTGAATCGTAATACCACGCGCTCTTTCACTAGCTAAATAGTCAGTAACTGTATCACCTTCGTCAACGTTACCGATACGCTTGATTCTGCCGCTGTAGAACAACATTCGCTCGGTGGTTGTGGTCTTGCCCGCATCGATGTGTGCGATGATGCCAATGTTTCTGGTTGAACTCGCAGGGACATTATTGAGGGAAATTTGCGAGCGATGCACAACCGTGTAATGGAGAAGCCTAGTGCTTGATAAAGAGCGATAGACCCGAGGCAAGACTCGCGTCAGCATCCAAGAGAGGGTTTTATCAGTGGCACGTCGATTTTTATGGCTTGGTTATTCGTTTTTCAGTCCAACTTGATTTTCACAGACTCAGGTTTTCCACCAGGATTGTGTGCCATAGACAAGTTGCAGTGAACGGGGTTTGTCTTGATACCGCGGTCAACTTTGCTTGACCTAAAAGTATTAAGTGCTCTGATCAGGTTGCCCGCGATGATGGGACCTCAAAATGTCGGGTAGGCATTTCGTGTACATGCATGACGAGTCTATAGAGACTAGTCTGATATACTTTCAATACACCGCCAATTTTTCCGACGAAAAAAAATGGGCGTGTGGTCTAGTGGTATGATTCTCGCTTAGGGTTGAATGAGCCTAGCATGCGGGAGGTCCTGGGTTCAATTCCCAGCTCGCCCCTCTTTTTTCCCTTTTTTCACTTGTTTCAACCTTTCGACGAGAAGTCCAGTTATTGTTGTCCCACGACATGCTTAAATCATTTCTTTTCACTTTTGAATGTTACGCGTACAAAGGGCTTCAGATCTCTTTAGCGTTGCTATTCAATAGTGAAGGTACTCACTTTGCGAAACGTCGCCTTCTCGCGAATGCATGAATCATTGGCAGCCAGAAAAAAGCTTACCTCTGGGGCCCACTGGTCTACGCCGACCAAACTGACACGATAACTCCAGTGTCAAGACGACTAAAAAAATTCTAGACTTTGAAACTTTTGCCGCACGGTGACGCGTCGCATTGTGTCTATTTTGTGCACGCGTCTTCGCCAGAAAAAAGTGCTACCGCGTCTAAAAAATTCGGTTGTTTTATAAAAGTCAATACCCTCGTCCCCAGCGGAATCGACACCTCCACGAGGGTGAGTTTTTCACAAATTCAACGCTACTACGCAGTCAACCGTTTTTGAGTTCATGACAGACATTTCTAGGCCTCCCAAGGTTACTACACGCTCTGACCTGTTTTCCACCGAACAGGATCAGCCACCGCTCAAGGTACCACGTACTGACACGGGCGTACTTGGGCAAGCCAGCTCTTCGCCGCAGGTAATTGACTTACTGGGCGCTGATGATTCTAACAATACAGCTCAGCTTGGCCAGAATGGAGTGGCTGGAGACTCCTCTGCTTGCAGTGGCCTGTCAAATAACGAACTCACCTCAATTTCAGGTCCGGTTCCGTTGACCAGTACTGGCGTGCTGCTGGAACTCACTGCTTCTGTTCAGGGCCAAGACGCGAGCACATCGGATGCCACACTTATCAAAACGCCAAAGGAGAAGCGTTTGGTCATTTTATACGACCGGCCACGCTTCTATCATATGCTTTTGCAATTGAAGGATTTGAAGAGCTCTGATAAAGAGGATGTTCGTGATGTGGAATTGGCTCGACTCGAGGCTCTTGCGTCAGATCCTGAGATATCAAGTCTCTCTTTCCATCATTTAAATTTGTGCATCGAGTACACTACCGAGTTTAAATCCGTTCTCGACAAATTCACAAGCTTTCTCAGCAACAACGCGGAGAGAATTCAAGCTGTGCGCACAGTGAGCTACCACATCCATTTCTCGCTGAAACTCAAGTGGCCCCAGGACTACAAGGAGGATGAAAAAGCTGCGTACGAAAAATTTCTTGCTGTTTTGAACACGACCTGTGGTTCAAAAGTCGTTCAGTGCTCTATTGTGGACAAGTACAACCTGGGCTCCGTAAAGTCAGGCGACAAGGCTGCTTGGGATAAATTGAAAAAAGAAATTGAAATGGACATTTCCTTGTGGAAGAATTTAAAAATACTCGACTATGGAGGATGCCGTCTCAATACTTATCCCGATGTATTTGATCTTCCGTCTCTTGAATTGTTGAACCTTGGAGGCGCTTACTCTCTCACAACCCTCGATTTTTACTTGCCCGAAAGCCTCCAAACTCTTTTGGCAAACCTGTGCGCCATCGGCTCCATTGATGACATTGAATTTCCAGAAAAATTGAAGCGGCTAGAGGTGCTGGAGAACCACATCCACTTTTTAGATTACGCCCGCTTCCCCGCTCTGCTTGAACACTTGAATGTGTCCATGAACAAAATTGAAAGTTTGCGCGGTGTAAAATTCCCTCGGAAATTGGTGTCTCTTGACATCAGCTCTAATCCAATCGACTCATTGAAAGGAGTCCGCTTCCCCGAGAGTCTCGAAAACTTGGATGCTTCGGATATGCCAAACGAGTCTGTGGCAGGTATCAAGTTCCCAGAGAGTCTCAAGTCTTTGAATTTGCAAGGTGCTATGAATAGTCCGCGGGGATTGAAGCTTCCGCAGTCTTTGGAGCATCTCGTATTGACTCTGACCGGTGTCAGTAATGTTAACTCCTTGAAGTTGCCAAGGACGCTTAAGGTGTTATACCTCAACGAGAACCCGATCAAGACTCTCAACAAGGTCGTGTTACCCCCGAATTTGCGTGAGTTGTACTTGGGGAGCACCATGATTACCACTTTGAAGAATGTGATATTCCCAGAGTCTTTGGAGGTTTTGGATTTCGACCTTGATCTTGATGATGCCGAGGAAAACGAAAAGCTGATCTCGTCATTGAAAGATGTAGTGCTACCCGCGGGCTTGAAAAAGCTCAATTTGGCCTACCAGTCATTCAAAAGTGTGGAGTCGTTCACCTTTCCGGATTCGCTAGAGTTCTTGGGCTTTGGCAGCAATGAGTTGCGTAGTATTCGTGATATCAAATTTGGTCCTAACCTCAAGACGCTCGACTTGAGCGGGAATCACGAGTTGACAAGCATTGACCAGGTGAAAATACCAGACTCAGTCACAGAATTGCGGATTCCACCCGAGCTTGTGAACAACCTTCCTGCCTACATCATTGAGCGGGCGAACAAGAAGCTTCTTGTTCTCAAACAGTCGAACGCATATTCCGCTCTTAAAGCTGTCGAGTTGTAATCTTTTTTACTATTTCTCTACTATGGTGACTTTTGATACGCGTTGGGGTTCCCAGCCTTGTAAGTAAAATTTTAGTGTTGTTTCACCCGCCCCCCAATCAATGGCGGTAACCCGCCTCAGTGACAAATTCATCTACTGTGCCCAACGAAATGGAAGTAGAACCTGGGGCGACCACGATTAGGAACGGCACAATAACAAGAAGGGCGCCGCTTTTTTTTTCACACGTTTTTGACCAGACTTATTTCTTTTTCATTTACTCGTCTTCCTCTTCAGACGACGACTCGCGATCCTCCTCATCCTTACTCTCCATCAACGCCTGTAATTCTGCGTCTTCCGTAGCCGTCACAGCCTTTGGTGGCATTGTCACTTTACACAGTCCGCCCTTGGACTCAATGGTGGCTGTGACCTTCTCGATAGCCTGCTCCAACAACTCGATACCTTGTGGCTTACTCAATGCCTGGACAGATATGACGTAGAGCGGAGCAGCAACCAAGCGGGCCTTGACCTGCATTTGTTCAGTAGAGACCTCTTCTGCAGTTTTGAGAGCTTCTTTGATCGCATCAATGCCTTCGTAGCTGAAGCAAGATACTTCAACATCGGCTCGAATCTTGATAGCTTGAGGCGTCAATCGCCGGGAGATGTAGAGTTTCAATTCTTGCAAGAGGTCATTGCTGGGTGCTTCAATGCCCTCAAAAACAGTCGAGTCTGTAATTGATAATTTGAAGGCATCGTAAGCGTGACCATATTTCCTGCTCAAAGGCCAGCCCACACTTTGATATAAATCTTCTAATGAAACCGAAAACTTCTCCGCACAGTGTCTCAAGATGGAGTGTACAGCCTTGGACTTGTTGTAACGCTCATCACACTTGACGATATCCTCTGCTGACACACGTCTTTTGGATAAATCGATATAACCTTTCTCCTTATCGACACGCAAGACCACAGCGACTTCGTTTTTGCCCACACGGATCAACTTTTGAATGGATCGAATACGTCTTCGAGATAATTCTGATAACAAGACCATGCCTTCAATGTTATCGTACTCCAACAATTTGACGTAGGCACCCATCTCTGCGATTTCCTGGACGTTCACCATGACAACCTCATCGACTTCAGGGTACTTATTTTCGTAGAATCTGCAGTTCGACGAGCTCATTGTGGTTGGTGATGGATCTGCCCGTGCGGTATTGATAGCTTTTGGCCCTGGTAGAGTTTGAAAAATTTTCAAATACTCTGATGACTAATCAACATAACCCCGCAGCTGGCTGCAAAATAAGGAATACAGCTTCGTGGACGACGGCCCTTGAAATGTTTTCAAGAAGGACGGCTTCACCTCTAGTCATTCTGAAAACAACAAGTGATACCAGATTCTTTCTGTAGCAAAACCCTTGTGTTCTGCGTGGCTTGAGTTCGTAGTGAAAACGGCCTCGATCGATCTATTGATCTGCTTTCGGGCGCGAGGGCAGGAGAATTGCCATGTTAAATACAGTAAATACAATCCCGATTCATCGGAAACAAACTCGCAATATTCTGCAATCGCTCGGTATGGCACATCAGTGTACAGCCGGCAATTTACCGACTTGTGGTCGGCTGCAACCCAAATTGAGTCCTTTTTTCCCAACGCTTTTCGCAGCCAATAAATTGACACTCGTCGCCATCCACCAGGGCCCCTCGCTAGCATCTCCCCAAAGTCTTTATGCAAAATGGCTAACCATGCAATAGAATGGAACCAACAGCTAGACAAATCCTATACAACATACAGCTCAAACGGAGTAAATTTTGCCATTCAACAACGCTACGAAGTTCTCCAGGTGTTGGGAAAAGGTCTGTATGGCACGGTCTGCCTGGCTGTTGATAAATTGCTGACAGCTCACGGCTCGGCCCCGTGCAATGTTGCCATCAAGAAAGTCTCCAATATCTTCAACAAAGAAGTGTTGATGAAGCGAGCAGTTCGAGAGTTGAAGTTGATGCGGCACTTTCGAGGACATAAAAATGTATGTGGTTTTTCTTGCACCCCACATATTGCCTCTTATCTAACAAACCTCTAGATTGTGAACCTAATAGATTTGGATCTTGTCAATGTGAAGCCTTTCGAAGGCCTCTATTGCATTCAAGAGTGTGCTGACAGCGATCTAGCGCGTGTAATATACCTGCTGATCCAGTTTTCCGAGTTCCACATTCGCAGCTTCACGTACCAGATTCTATGCGGCTTAAAGTATATACACCTGGCGTCGGTGATACATCGGGATTTGAAGCCTGGCAATATTTTGGTAACGTCCCAGGGAGTGCTCAAAATCTGCGATTTTGGCTTGGCGAGGGGGATGGCTCAGCAGCACATGCCCCATCGTTCGGGTCCCATCACAAACTATGTGGCAACACGCTGGTACAGAGCGCCCGAGCTTATGCTCACCAACAAATACTACTCGTACCTGGTAGATCTTTGGGCCGTGGGCTGCATCCTCGGAGAATTGTATGGCCGGCGCCCGCTCTTTATGGGGAAGCATCAGGCGCACCAGATTCACGAGATTCTCAAAGTGTTGGGTTCCCCGTCGCATGAGATGGTCCGACGACTCGAATGGTCATGGGCATCACCGCCACAGCCGCAGTACGCCCCAGCACCGTGGCAAAAGTTGTATCCCTTTGCCCACTCGGATGGACTACGGTTGATTGACTCCTTATTGCGGTGGGACCCTGGCCAGCGGGTAAACGCCGAGCAAGCGATGCAGAGCGCGTATTTGGATATTGTCCGCGACCCGGATAGCGAGCCCACATGTGAAGCAGTGTTTGACTTTACCTTTGAAAAGAATGCAACCTCCTTGCACGAATTGGCGTACTGCTTGGAGCAAGAAGTGCACCAGTTCAAAAAGATTCGACGGAATCGAATGCCTGATATGCACGTTTGATTCGGCGGCTTCTGCAGCAGGGAAGAGCCGCGGAAGGCTGTAGGAATTTGTTTCGCAGAAAACCAGATTGTGGAATAGACTGTAGATCTGGTGTCGCGTACTGCATTACCGTCATCGTTGGCAGTACTGAATTTTTTTACATCAATCCCTCCACTGGCAAAGATAAATGTAAACTATCGTCAAGATAAAGTGTCCGAGATAAAGGAGAGCTGACAAGCAGTGAGCAATATGTCAAGTCATACACACACTGCGAAAGAGTGTATACTGCACCGCTAAACCTGCCACTACAAGATCGGATGCGCTTACACGCACACAATTTGTCACCTAAAAGTTTGACAACCCGATACGGACAGGGGTGTTGTTTCCAAGAGTAGAAGAGGAGTGCACTTGAACACGCACTCAAGAATGGCGCGTACAGGACCAAATCATACGTTGTGACCTTTGGAACGTTTATAAAAGGCGAGACACTTGTTCTGTCCGCGCTTGGCCCTAGTGTCTTGATAGAGTCTTGAAAGAGCAGGTTTGAGAATCACCATGGGCGTTGTACAGAATGCAGACTTTGAGATCACAGAGTTTCTGATGCAGATAGGTACGGATGATCCTCACCTGATCGACCTCACTAGCGACAAACCTATAGAATTGGCGGTACCAGAAAACTCGGAGTATAGTTTCAGTATCAAGTTCAAGGTAAAGCACCGGTCGTTGAAGGATGTCAGGTACAAGATGGTTTTGAGAAAGGCAGGTATCGCAGTCCACACGCGAGAGCTTCTAGTAGGGGAATCGTTTGAGGCCCGCGAGGAGGAGTACAGCAAGGCATTTCCCAAGGCTACTGCACCGGGGGGGTTTTTCACACGGGGCAAGTATGCGGCGACAACGACGTATTCAAGTGAAGATGAAGAGCTCATCCGCCAGCCATGGCAGTTGGAAATTACAAGGTAGTGCTTATATGAACCGATTAGAGGCGGAAGTCATTCGTCGCCGCATCTATTATCATGTAGTTTTTAGTAACACGCGACGTAATTCTCTAGGCTTATACGAGATTCAAGATTCTTCTCGTGCCCATGGACCTCTATCATCTTTATACTGGATTTAAGATCGAAAACAAGGCTGGAGCCGGTTTTGTTTTTTCCGACCAAGAGCACTCGAGCTCCTTACGTTCCTTTACATGATGATCAGAGAAGCCACTCATGCTGGATCATGGTACAGTGCAGACGCACATACTCTCGAGCGCGACATCGAAAGACATTTGCAAAGTCTGGGAATCGCGCTGCCTCAAGCAGGTGCTCGAATTGTGGTGGCACCGCATGCGGGCTATGCCTACTCTGGTCCCGTCTTGGGAAAACTGTTTTCCTCGTGGGACCACTCAAAAGCAAAACGAGTATTCATGCTAGGTCCTTCTCATCACGTCTTTTTCCGAAACAGGGTCAAGCTTTCGCGGTTCGCTGGGTATGCCACTCCTCTTGGTACATTGCCGGTAGACCAGTCGCTTATCACGCAGTTGTGCCGGGACCATCCTGATACGTTTGGTTACATGGATACCGGGATGGATGAAGAGGAACACTCATTTGAAATGCTTGCCCCCTTTCTCGCGCAGGTCGCAGGTAAAAGCCCACCTCTGATTGTTCCAATCTTGATCAGTGATATGAGCAGCGACTTGGCACAGCGAGTCGCCGGAGCGATCGCTGAGTTCTTGCCACAAGAAGAAAACAGTTTTTTCATAAGCTCGGACTTCTGTCACTGGGGAAGCCGATTCAGGTACACACAGTATGCCAGCGATCTTTCTCAGATTGCAGAGTTACAGACCATCAACAAGAACTCTACATTGGCGCATCCGGTGTACAAGTCAATCGAGGCTTTGGATAGACTAGGAATGCAAGTGGCGTCCGAGGGTGACTATGTGAAATGGCGGGACTATATATCCACTACAGGAAATACCATCTGCGGAGAGAAGGCGATCGGAGTGATCCTTCTCGCGCTAACGCGACAGTATGGCGATAAGACCCCGAAGTTCACGTGGACAGGGTACGCACAAAGCAACCAAGCTTTAACTTGCCGTGATAGTAGTGTGTCCTACGCAGCTGGTCATGTATTACTCTAGAGAACATTCTCTTATCATACTATTGTACGCGTTTCTTATCAGAACGGGGGTGACATGTAAAGATAGTGTCACATTTATAAGCAATTAGTCATCAGTAATAAGTTGAGTTTTGCCCGTGCCAGTTCACGTCGCAGGGAGTGGACTGAACACTGGATGAGTGAAGGCAAGCTCTTCGCACGCGTGAAAGCCAGTGATCTACGCGATGAACTAGGCCTGGCCTTGAATAAGAGATCAAAGTCGTCTCATCTGCGGATTTCCGTTATTCTAAAAAAATTGGTTGCAAATGTCATTCTCAATAATCGCGATGTCGTCTCTCTATTACCCCTTGTGGTGGACTGCTTAAGAGTAGATCACACCGACATTCGTGCCTTGTCCCTTCATTTCATAAGGCACTTTGCCGTGTTTGTCCCCAAGGATGCCTTGGATGCCTTATCCCACATCGAATCTCTAGCCCGCGACTCAAATTACTCAACGCGTTGCTTGGCTATTCAGACAATATCGCTGATCCCGGAAAGAGAATTTATTAATTCGGCAATCTCAGTCGTACAGCTCGCATTAGCAGACTCGAACGCTAACGTTCGAAAATCTGCGGCGTATGCTGTCGCCCGTTTATTTGATCACGATCCGACCTTGGTCAACTCCGCTGGCCTCATTACTGACTTGAACAACCTACTCTACGACTCGAATAGTGTGGTGGCGTCAAGTGCTTTGGCGGCCTTAGGGTTCGTCACCGAGAAAGTTCCCGCATTGACCTTGAGCATCCACAAGGATCATATTGTGTCTCTACTTCAGTCCTTGCCAAAACTAAATGCTTGGAATCAGGTCTACATCTTGGACGCAGTAATGAATGTGGTCCCTCAGACTAGCGAGGAAGCGATCGAATTTATCGAGGCCGTGATCCCTTCCCTCCAGCACGAAAGCTCCACAGTAGTCATGAACGCGACCAAAGTTATCGTCTACCTTGCAAACTATATCAGAGCGCCCGAGCTTTGCCTCCCATCCCTCGCTACGCGAATTGGCCAGTCACTCGCTTCGGCGCTAGATAAGCCCGTGGAAATTCAGTTCCTCGTCTTGCGAAATATCATCCTTCTCTTGCTTGGACGTAAGGAGCTCATCTCGATTTCCGTGGAAACCTTCTTCTGCAACTTTGACGACCCCGTGTACATTAAGGATACAAAGTTGGAAATCATCTACTTGCTAGCCAACGAGCATAATGTATCGTCGGTGTTGCGCGAATTGGAAGAATATGCTACGGAGGTGGACGTGGCTATGGCCAGAAAAGCAATTAGAGCATTTGGCAATATTGCCATCAAATTAAGGACAGCTACAAACGCCTGTGTCCGCGTCTTGTGTAACCTCATGTCGCACGGAACTCCCTACATCGTTCAGGAACTGGTGGGGGTTCTCAAAAACGTGTTTCGAAAGTATCCAGGCCGCTACGAATATGCATTGGACGAGATCGCAGCGCAGCACCATCTTATTGACGAGCCCGATGCCCGAATCGCCTGGATCTGGATCGTGGGCCAATACTTTGAGAAGATACCGCAGGCGAACTTGATTGTCAAGGACTTGTCCGAGACTTTCCACGAAGATCCCACAACAGTCCAATGCGCTCTGCTCACCACCATCGTAAAATGCTATCTTAAATCCCCAACCACCATCCAGGATATGCTCTTGAAAGTGCTCAAGTGGGTCACGGAGGAGTGTGACAACCCCGACCTCCGGGACCGCGGTTTCTTCTACTGGCGCTTGCTCACCGCCAGTAACCTGATGGAACAAGACGAAGACCCTCATCAAAGCCACCTGAAGGCGATCGTGCTAAACCCGCTCCCAGAAATCTACTCCGAGAACGAAAACGTTGACCCCGCCATTATACGAGAACTCGAATTGTCCCTAGGTCTGTTGGCTTCGATATACTTGAAGCCTATCCAGAGCGTTTTCCGCTTTTCAGTACCGCGCCAGGTCCCGCTCAGCGACGCGCTACAACCCCGTACTCCTCTGACACCCCTGAGCGCAGCCGATAAAGACCTGGACCCTGAGTATGAACCAATCGCTTACGAGCCCATGACGGCTCACGCAAGTGAAAGCGAAGGGCTCTCCTACCGCGCAGGGATATCGAACTCACGCGCACCACAACTGACGGGCTCGCTGCTCTCTGCAGAATCTGATCCGGGTGACAAGTCAAGACCAAGTTTAACGAGACGGCTCACCAGAAAGGCGTCGACAATCTTGAGATGATTTTCTCGGTATCGTACCTTCTTATATATATGAAGGTGTAGTAATATTTATTTTATCTAGTAATGCTCTGATTTCGCCGAAGTCAGTCCTCTTGCTTAATTTCCACACTGCTACCTCCATCGCGTATCATGTCATTTTCCACATTGTTTTCTCCATCGCGTGTCATGTCATTTTCCACGTTGTTTTCTCCGTCGTTGGTCATATCATTTCCCAAATTGCTTCCTCCATAGTGTGTCATGTCATTTCCCAAATTGCTTCCTCCATAGTGTGTCATGTCATTTC
>JAKTSS010000241.1:0-19222 GCA_030580355.1 Debaryomycetaceae sp. yHKB357 | reverse complement strand
ACCTGCTTCCCGTTGACCATGAGCGGCTTGCTAGCAGTTAGCCAGTTCCACAACGAGTACACGATGAATAGCGAGGGGCTCACCGAGACTACCCCGAACACAAGCTGCTGCGATTTCAAGAGCTTATCGATCCCGTTCAATGCTACTCCGCCGTCGACCCTAGTTTTCTGCACCTGGATTAGGAGAGCGCGCACGAGTGAGCCCTTCACGATAGACAAGAGCGGCTGGCGGAGATCGGCCTCGTACTGCGACATCAACCTCGTCAAGTCGCCGTTACGGATTTCCTGGTGGATCTGCTGGCGCGGCACATTCGCCAAGCCCGAGTCGGCCACGTAGTCTGCCACCATACGCTCCAACGAATCGAGATCGCTATCTAGCGATTCCTTGGTGGTTAGTGTGATGTCGCTATCACTACGCAAAACCTTCAACATATCTCCGAGGGGCTTGATGAGCCAGTTGGACACGAAACCTACACAGGTATCCACGAGATTGAGTTTTATCCACTGGGCAATTTCGGTGCGGTTCGTATACGCCGATAGTGTTTGCGACGGGCCGTAGCGCGCAACAAGCAACAAGAGCGGCCAATAACGCGTCAAGAAAGACGGAGGGGAGGCGGCCGTTTCGCGAGGGTAGCGGTTGGACGAGATTGTGGCGTTGAGAATCGAGGCGGTTTGCTGTTGAGGGGACAATGACGGGTCCGTGCCAGTTAGCGGAGCCAATACTGCGAGCATGCTCTGTAGGGAGTTATTATCAGCACTGAGCAACGAATCGATCGCACTAGCATTGGTGTTCAAGAGAGTTTGGGCCGCTTTGGAGTGTCGCTTTATATCGGCATTTACGATGCGAATAGGGGAACGAACTATAGAGGAAAGTGCCTGGCGGTACCATTGGAAGGGCGATTGTTGCGACGACGTGGTTTGCAAGAGCGCGATTGCCGGGAAGAAGTCATACGATACGTGTTTGAGCGAGCTCATCGAAAAGGACCAGGTCCAAGAGACCCAGCTGGCAATGCGTTGGCGTGGCGAACGCGAATACTGCGAGTTCAAACCAGGGGCCGAGGGCGACGCCAATTTCTTTGCCACCAGACGGTAAATGTTTGTCGAGATTGATGCGACGCGCAGCGGCATTGTCTGCACAAAGTAGCAGAGTTTACTGGGTAAAGATGCATGGATCGAGTCCCAGTACACCAAGTTACTCTTTATGCGTAGACTCGAGTAGATCAAGTCGTTCGACAAGTGGGTGGCGGCGACGATCAAGACAAAGTAAGTGATCAATGCCAGAGTGTGGTCACGCAACTGGGAGTCTGAAAGGTCCGGAGCAGTCGGTGATGGAGAGGCATCGCTCTCATTTGAGGGAGCCGCGACCCTCGTCTCGCCCGCCAAGTCTAGTGGTGCAAAGTCGCCGATGGAGTGATAAATCCGAGCCAAAGTGTCCAAATCTGCATTAAAGATAGTTTTCGGATTGAGATTATCGAGGCCGAGCGAGTAAAAGAGGTCAATGAAGGCCGCGTGAGCGGTAGCCAAGGGTGCGTTCTGCGAGACCCGATCAGTGGAGAAGCACTGGACGAGCGATTTGGCGGAAGCGTTTACGCGCCGCGCCTGATTGAGGAGGCGCAATGCGATGGCGCTGTTCAGATTGATGTCGCGGAGGACTGCTTTTGAGGCGCGTTTGCTTCCATACCAGGCGATTCCCGGAGAGAGCAAGTCCATTTGGGGTAGGGAGGCCGTGACGAGGCGGTTGGCTAAGAAGAACGTATGGCTATATCATAATATAAAGGGAATTATGACCAAAACACGGATCGTGCTACACAGTGTCACCGGCACGGGCCAAAGTCTTGTTTGATATAGAAGGAGCGCATCAGTTGCTAAAGATTATACACGACAATCAGGGACATTGAACGCCAAGGATTCCTACCAGAAATGGCCTATTTACGATATTGTAAAGCGGTAAAGGAGTATTCACCACATGGAACGAGAAGGAACGCCGACCGGTCCTTGCCTCGTTGCATCTTCAATCAGCGGGCCATTACTTGTGTGACGTGCCTCACTGTCACCGATTTGAGTGCTCGAGCTTCCCCACTCAATCCTCCTTTTTATCTTCCAAGACGCCCGAATCGCGGATCAACTGGGTGACGTCCTCATCGGACCATACGCGGTGCACTATATTCGATTCGCCGGGCCCGGTCTTGAACAATGTGGCGAGCTCGAGCTTGTCGGCCTTTATGTTAGCCGAGTCCATTGTTTTCGACAAGACCTTTACCGCCAACTCGCAGGCGTCATGCAAGGTCAAGTCGTCTTTGTAGTCCTTTTTGAGCAAGGTCTGCGCTGCCAGGTGGTTTGCGCCGATACTGGTGGCCTTCCACCCGGAATAGTTTCCCAGGGGGTTTGAGGTGTATAGCTGGAAGCCGTAGCGGTCGTCGCAGCCCGCGTACAAGAAACTGACGCCGAAGGGGCGCAAGCCGCCGTTCTGGGTGTAGCCCTGCTTGACGTTGCACACGCGGCGGACCAAGTTCTCGACGGGGATATCCTCGTTATAGGTTTTCAAGTGGTGCTGGGCGTGGACGCGCGCGAGATTGACCAAGATGGAGGCGTCGGCGGTCATTCCGGCGACCGCGGCGATGATGCTGTCGTTGACGGCGTATAGCTTTTCCTTGGAGCCGTCATTGTCCAATAGTTTTGACAGCACCTTCTTTTCACACGCAAGGACCACGCCGTCGGCGGCGAGAATGCCGATGGCCGTTCCCGCCATTCCGATTGCTTCCTGTGCATACTCTACCTGGTACAACCGGCCCTCAGGCAGGAAGATCGTCGTGCGCAGATCGTATCGCCTGGACATTGCGTGGACTGCTCCGGACTAGTCGAGTAGGCCTCAAATCTTGAGGTAAGCGTCATTGTATACAGGATCAGGAAGTTGATCTGTATGCAGTACATGGTCGCCATGACCTAGAGTGGTGCTATGATGAACAGCTCGGGCTGTAGCGTTAACCACTAGGGAATAGGCTCATGCCAACCGCGTAAGACTACAACCAGACCATCATATCTTGAAAGAAAATCAGGGGTTTGTCATGGTCTGGAGTCGTTTCTTTTTCAAGTCGGCCTTCCTTGGATCATATGATCCAGTTGCAGCCCCTAGAAAGTTGCGAACCAATATGCGGAGCAGCCGACTATGCTGATGCAGAATACTTATATGCAATGTATTTGTTAAAGAGATATAACTCACACTTTTCTATAGCTGACAAAGCCCGCTGGTGCACTGCCCGATGATCACCCCGTCACTCCCGAGGTATACCCCTGCATCACGGTATATTTGTCATCTTATTGAAGGACCAGGGAAAAGAAACATGTGGAGCTATAGCACCGAAAAACCTATTTCGAGAGAACAATGCGATTCTCTGGCCGGTATTGTTGAGGCAAGCAGGCGCAATCTGCAGACGGAGTTGCCTTGTCAACGCAAGGTGCTGTTCAATGTCGTAAAACTTTTCACGCAACTTGCCCCAGCAGCTAGTGGCAAAGTATAAATCGTCGTGGTGCTTCCCCTCGGTCATTGACGGGTGTCAGGTCTCACCATGTTTGGAAACATCCTGCTCGTGCTTCTACTCCTTGCCCTTCAGTGCGTGGCCCGCGACGGATGCAGGCGATGTATCGGTATTCAACGAGTGTTGTACGATAATTACGTGACACATGACCAGGCGTCAAGTTTCCTCTACTGGAGTCTTGGGAGCTGTGCCACGGGCGGGGAGTACGCGGTGACCAACACGGCGTCCTTCGGGTGTGGCGACGGCGGATGCAGGGTGTGGGTGTTCGACATCACAGTGTACCGGTACTGCGGCAACGGCGGGAGCGTGTCTGTCACCAAGCAAGACCATTGCCTGGCCGGAGTGTGCGCGCGCACCGAGTACGTTCTGCTCAAGTGCCACCCGAGTGTAGAGTGCGCGGGAGAATGCAATTACGCGCAGTGCAATTAGAGTGGGTGGGTATCAAATGGAAGCTTCAGAGCGCGTAGGTATCCAAGTACGTAGGCATCCAAGTACGTAGGTATCTTTAGTACGAAGGTATCTTTGTTACGCAGGTATCCAAGTACGAAGGTATCTTTAGTATGTAGGTATCTTTAGTACGCAGGTATCTCAAGTACGTAGGTATCTCAAGTACGTAGTATCTCAAGTACGAAGGTATCTCAAGTACGTAGTATCTCAAGTACGAAGGTATCTTTGGTACGTAGGTATCTTTAGTACGTAGATATCTTTAGTACGTGGGATCCAAGTACGCAGGTATCTTTAGTACGTGGGATCCAAGTACGCAGGTATCTTTAGTACGATCCAAGTCCGTGGTATCTCTAATACGTAGAGACCGTAGCAAAACAGCACTCCAAAAATGGCTGCAAATTTAGAGAGCACCCGAAAATCTAAACGGCACTGAAAATTTACCAGGACCACCAATGTACCCCAACAGCTTGAAGGTGTTTGTCAACACCAACACTGTTCCGATAGGCTACACCCCGCCGCCGTTCCCGTCGCTATACTGGCCCGTGGGAAAGAACCACACCCTGTTCGACAACCTGTTTCTCCACCAGCCGCAGGACGTGCGCCGCTTCACCATCTTCTGGGCCATGGCCGTCTTTGGCGGCGTGCACACTGCCGCCGGCATCCTCGCCCTCGCCACGACCTACTACTCGGCCTTCATGCACAGGGCACGCGCCCTGAAGTTGCTGGCCGCCGGCAGCGCCTTCATCATCATGGCCTACGCCGTGGTCGGCCTCCTCAAGGGCGCCATCGTGGGCGCCATCGTCGGGGTGTTGCTCGCCGCGGTCTACAGCGCTGGCTCGCTCAGCATGAGCACCTGGATCCCCTTCACCTGGGCCATTGCTCTGATCTTGATCGACGTCTGTGGCGCCTACCTGACCACCCTGCTCGTGATTTGAGATTTCCGGGTTTGTATTTGTTATTCCGAGTGCAATCACTCACCGCGGAATATTCCGCAGCCGAGTATTCCCTGGAAAACGAAATTTCACCTCCGCTCCAGACTCCACCATGAACCACGAACGGCCTTTGACGCCGCATGACTTGTTCGATCTCATCAGCGTCGGCATCGTGCACTATTCTCTCTCTGCCGTCGATGACGAACACCCGCACTTGAAAGACGCCATCGCTCAAGACTGTGCTGCCACCCAGTCCCGCTCACAGTATATACTTTTCCCACAACTTACCCCGAGTGCGCCTTCGGAATCTGGCTTGACCCAACTAGACCCTAGCGAGTATGACGCACGTCTCGCCGATTTCTCACTGTCGCAATTCGCCGACCCTACCGCCAAGTCACGGGCCCGCTCCCTGCTCTTTAGACTTTTGCACCTGCACTTGATCGTCTCGATAGCCAATGCAGATTACGCTCGGGCAAAGCAATGCATAGACTCGTTCGCTACTGTCGTAGAGTTCCAATCGGTCCTCGAAACCAGTACCGAAATTGACGACAACTGCGAATGCTGCTTCGTCTTGTGCTCGATGCTCGTTGCCCTCTACGCCCGCGTTTTCCAGCAGCATCGCCTCTCTTCCAACACCGCTCCGCCCGACACTAGTCTGTCGCTCACGGAAGTCGAGAACTTGATGAAGCGCTTGGAAGACTACCGCCTGCGGAACCAGACGATATTTGTAAACCTGCCTCTCGAAAACGCGGCCTACCGTCTCGCACGCATGCTATACCTTGTACTGCTTTTCAGCGGGAACCGAATAGCCGACTTCTTCAACCTGTTCCGCACCCACTATGATCCCACAGTTTTCGATTCCCTCGCGGGGCCAACGCCACGCAGGTCCCCGCTAAAGTCCGTGCTCCTCGTATGTTACGGCATGGCCCACGTCTTGCACAGACCCTTTGCCCAGCAGGCCCTATTCTATCCTGCTAGCCCCGAGTGGCTCGTCGGTGCCTTCATGGAGGACGAACAGTCGATCGAGCACCAATTCTACACGACAATAATGGTCCCGCTCTCAAAGTCGGATATGCCATCGGTACAGCGATCGCTACTGCCTCGGTCCTCGCTTGTGGCCCGGGTACTGGCCCAAGTGGCGTTCGCGTTCCCCGTGCTCCCCGCAAACCCCGCCGTCTCAATGTCGTTTTGGCACTATTTCCACTTGCTACTCGATCTCAAAGTCTTTTTGTTGGCCTTATCGGTGTCCAAGCAAATATCCGTGGACCAAATGTATGAGTTTATGGGGTATGAGCCTGATGGTTGTTGCCACGACCGGCTCCCGGCAATGTTGCTGCTCGTATCGGCCCTCGGGTTGGGGAAAATGGGCGTTTCGTATAGCTTCCAGCGATCGCAGTTTGCCCGCAGTCCGCTTAACGAGGAGTGGGACCGCCGCGAGTTGCGTGACAAGATTGCTACGCTTGGAGAGAGTGTCACCGGGAACGCCTTTGCCGCGCTTGTCCATGGCCAGTTGTTTGAAAAGTTTTATACCTAAATTTACGGGTTAGTGTTAGGAACTCGGTACCACAGGACCGTTCCTAGCCTCGGTAGGATCCCTACCTGTTTCTATTGGCCGACACTATCTCGTCTCGCTATTTCTTTTGGTCGATGTCACCTCATCGCATCGTATTTGATAAAGTACGACGTCTCAAGTCTCCTACTTGAGTAGTCTCTTACAGAGATCCCAGGAGAACTTGTATCGCGCTCGCCTCGCATTGTAGCGGCCGAGCTTAGTCCTTAGTCTTGAATACTGCGATTCCAGCTCACCAATGAGCCTTGCTCACTTTACCGAACCTAACATGGAGGTCATACCCGGATGTTGATTGGGTCTGTGGGTAATGTTGCATCTGTATATGGCTATGGGTGAGTGTGAAATGCTATTATTAGTGTGTCTCGTTAACTGTCTACTGTACTCTTAGTGATGAGTCTTGTCTCAGGAATCTAATATCTTGGTGTGACAGTACCGTAAGCGGCCATTGAGTTGCCTCATTTTGACCTCGCCCGTACTATGGTCCGCTGAACTAGCTGCATCATGGCTAGTCGCGCACTCATGGCGTCCACGTCAACATTCGAAACATCAAGGTCCACGAGCGCCGGCAACTTTTGGTGAAGGAGCATGCGCGCAAGCAATACGCACGATAACATCACCACGTGCACGCCGCAGTCGTCAGAGTTGCGCTGCTGGCACGATGCGCGGCGGACCACTGTGATTTCCGATTTGGGTGGGGCCGCGCTCGTGTCGCACTGCGCTAGGCGCGCAGCAAGTTCCCGCAACAAGTCGCCATAATCGTCGGGGTGGGACTCCATCGAGTCGTAAATGTAGAGGGCATGTTCTAGCACCAGCCACACCGCAAGGAGCCAGTGACTTCCTGCAGACACGTCCTTCCAGCTGCTGTCGGTGTCGCACACATTTACCGGAAGCAAAACGAACCGCAGCCTCTTGATGTCTGGCACGGGCAAAAGGGAGGGGGCATCCTGCTTGGCCGGATAGTGTAAAAACACATGCACGACTGCCGGCAGAAGCAACACCACCTGGTCTGTGAAGCAGGAGTAGCGTTTGAGAGTTTGCTGGAGCATCTCCTGATGTAGAAGCTCGTACATGAACGCAATGTTATTGTCGTTGAGCCATTGGCCAGGCATCAACAAGTCCATGTCGGAGAGGTAGAGGGAAACGCCGTGGTACTGTATGAGTTTAAAGTCCAAAGTGTTAGTCACTGCGTAATCCTCGACTATCGCCTGTCTCAAGTGTGCCATTTTGGATTTGACAAGATAAGGCGGGACCGGCGCATTGCTAAGCGTACGTGGATGCTTCACTTGACCATTCATCCCGTTTAAATGCTTCATTTTGCGATTGCGGGACGCAGCGATCTTTTTGTTGAGACGTGCCTGTTTGCGTTCTTGCTTGGAGAGTTTCAGCTTGGCTTTAGCTGGTCTGATGGGCGTCGACTTGTCTTTTATGTCTTGTGAAGAGGAGTTTGCTTCTCCAGTCTCATTCGAGATATGTGGTTCCCCTGTTGGTTTCACTTCTGTGGTGTGAGGTCTTTCCATCGCTTCACCTCCCGTGGTGGGTGATCTTTCCATCGCTTCACCTTCTGTGGTGTGAGGTCTTTCCATCGCTTCACCTCCCGTGGTGGGTGATCTTTCCATCGCTTCACCTTCTGTGGTGTGAGGTCTTTCCATCGCCTCGTCTTCCGTGATGGGAGGTCTTTCCATCGCTTCGTCTTCCGTGTTGGGAGGTCTTTCCATCGCTTCACCTCCCGTGGTGGGTGATCTTTCCATCGCTTCACCTTCCGTGGTGGGAGGTCTTTCCATCGCCTCGTCTTCCGAGATGTGAATTGTCTCCACAGAGATCCTTGTTACAGGATCATTACACGCAGCAAGAACCTGATCGCGATCGTTGTCCAGGGAATTGTGTTCAGTCACGACTTCCAGCGTGGTCGGCTCTACGAAGTCGCCAGGCTCACCATTACCTCCGGCGGCCTCGTCGTCAGAGCCATCCCACGGGAGACAGTCTATTCCACAGGCACCGCCAGTCGCGAGACGCGTCTCGGTCTCGACGTGCTCCTTGACAATGAAGCCGCGGTGAGCACATAGCACTAGAGGCATCGGCCCCCGTTTTTCACCCGTGCCTTCACCCACCGTCTCAGTGCAGGACACCACGCAGCGCTAATGTTCACGGGCCGTGCACCCACCGCCTCGCGACTCCTATCGCTCCTGCTGAGGCCTCCAGTACCATTCGGTGCGGGCCAGCCCCTCTTTGAAACGCGGCCGCACTACATCCAGCCGCAGAACTTGACGCCCAACATCCTGGCCCAGGAGTACTGTGACCGCCGGCTTCGTCTCGCCCGCTCGCTTCCTGATCGCTCCCTCGCCATTGTCATTGGTAACCAGATCAAGTACGCCTCCGGAAGCGTGTTCTACCCGTTCCAGCAGAATAACGATTTGTACTACTTGCTGGGCTGGCTCGAGCCCAACTCTGTCATTATTATTGAAAAGAACGGGTCGGCTTTGGTCGAGGAAGGCGGCGTAGCTCTTCACATGCTCGTGCCGCCATCAGATCCGAAATCGGAGTTGTGGGAGGGCGCGAAGCTGGGCGTGGACGGGGCCCAGTCCTTTTTCAATGCCGACTATGCCGAGCCCGTCTCTAACGCGAGGCGGTACCTCGATTTTCTACTCTCCCGCAACCGCCACGTCTACTGGGACTCTGCTGAACCTATAGGAGGGGCGCCGCAGGTCTTTCGTACCTTTTTCGGATCAAAAGATGTAAACGAGCTTGTTCCTTCTGTCACAGACTTGATTTCCAAATCGCCGGCTCAAAAGCGTCCGCTTGCGCCCCTCATGTCGCAGATGCGCCTAGTAAAGTCCGATGCCGAGATCAGGGTGATGCACGCTGCTGCCCGAATGTCTGGTCGAGCGATTAACCTGGCAATGGCGGCGGTCGGGTCGCTGCGTCCCTTTAGCACCGAAAAGACGTTGGCCAAGTTCCTCGAGTATGGGTTCGTGCGGGGTGGGTGCGACGCACAGGCCTACGTCCCGGTAGTGGCGAGCGGGGCCAATGCGCTCAACATCCACTATACGCGGAACGACGACCTCTTGTACCGCGACGAAACGGTATTTGTAGATGCGGGCGGCAAGTTGGGAGGCTACTGCGCCGACATCTCGCGGGCATGGCCCAATAGTCCCCGCGGGTTTCTGGAAGCGCAGCGCGACATTTACAGTGTCGTCTTGGCCACCAACAAGCGGTGCATCGACATGTGCAGCGCCGACCAGGGCCACTCGCTCCACGATATCCACACCTTTTCCGTCAAGTGCTTGTGGCGCGAGCTCAAGAACTTGCCGGGATTCCGGGGCCTCGAAGAGCTGCAGGTGCTGACGCTCTTGTACCCGCACTATGTGGGCCACTACTTGGGTTTGGACTTGCACGACGTGCCGCGCGAGCTGACGCACCAGCCGTTGCGGGCGAAAACAGTGGTCACCATCGAGCCGGGCCTCTACATTCCACAGGACGACAAGTGGCCGAAGCAGTTCCGCGGCATTGGGATGCGGGTGGAAGACGATATCGTCGTTGGTGAAAGGAGGGCCGATATTGTAAACCTTTCCAGCGGGTGCGTCAAGGAGGTTGCAGATATCGAAGCGCTAGTGCGGGGGGGCAAGGTGACCACTCCGGGGATTACCGATGAGGTGGTGATGTTGGACTTTTAGACTTTTAACACTGGTGTTGACTTTCAAGGTGTTCTCCGCGTGATCGAGCAGGGTGGTCGGATCTGACTGGACTGTAAGTGGTTCCTGGCGTGGAGAATAGTATTGTAAACTTGTCATGGTGAAATCGAATATACACCTGGCTTTGTTAGGAACTCGGTACCACAGGACCGTTTCTAGCCTCGGTAGGATCCCTGCCCGCTTCTTTTGGCCGACACCATCTCGTGTCGCCATTTCTTTTGGTCGACGTCACCTCATCGCATCGTATTCGATAAAGTACGACGTCTCAAGTCTCCTACCTAAGTAGTCTCTTACAGAGATCCCAGGAGAACTTGTATCGCGCTCGCCTCGCATTGTAGCGGCCGAGCTTAGTCTTTAGTCTTGGATACTGCGATTCCAGCTCACCAATGAGCCTTGCTCACTTTACCGACCCTAACAGGCTTGGTGAATAATATTGTAAACTTGACATAATGAAACAGTATAGACATGTAGGATCTTGAAAGATAGTCAAGCTGTTTCAGTGGTATTGTCAATCTGCCATGCCGACTTGTGACTCAGCATATCAGAGTTGATTTAGCGCGCGGTGTAACATGATGGCTAGAGTAAGCTGAACATAACAATCCAAGTCTCGTATCACTACTCCATCATGAGGTCTGCGGTTGAGCCGACACTTCTGTTCGCGGTCCAGTGTCGTGTGCACCTTTTGATTTCAAGTTATATCCAGCATCTAGTGATGTCAGAAAGAACTTCTATATACATTGAGTAGGCCATTGCCTACGGTCATTACCAACTTATACAACACTAGCGGCCAATGTTGAGGAGCAACGAATTGCCCGAGTCGCCGTCCCCGCTATTGCTCGGCAAGTAGGAGACGTTTGGCAGTTTTGCCAAAGTGGCGGCAATTTCCTTCAGGGCCTCCAAGCGCCTGATCATCAACAAGCCGTCTCCGGACTTGGCCAAGGCTCTGGACACGGCCTCGGCGCTCTCGGCCTCTCCCTCGGCCCGGATGATGTTGGCCTTGCGTTCTTGCTCTGCGCGCTCGACCAAGAACTTTGACCGCTCGGCGTCCTGGGACGCGATCTGCTTCTGCTCCACGGCTTTGGTGAACTCCTTGCCAAAGGTCATGTGGGTGATGGACACGTCTTCCAAGGTGATGTTGAATTCGCGGGCACGACGGGCCAATTCCTGGCGGATGCGGGCCAGCACGACCTCGCGCTGGGTGATGAGTTCCAGGGCGTCGAACTGGGCCACGATAGACTTGAGGACCTCGTTGCCGATGGCCGGCAAGACGCGCTCCGAGTAGTCCAAGCCCAAGTTCTGGTAGATGGAGGGCAAGTTTGCGACCTCCGGGTGGCTCAAGACGCGCAACGTCAAGGACACGTTCTGCAAGTCCTTCGAGCCGGTGGTGGTGGCGATGGTCTTTGGCTTGATGCGGACGTCGAACACGATGGCCTTCTGCAACCACGGAACCAAAAAGTGGGTGCCCTCGCCCACGACCGTCTGCTGCACGCCCTTGAGGCGGTCAAAGATGACGGCGCGCTTGCCGCCCTCGACGTCGTATATCGCCGACTGGCCCAATGTGATTGCGACGCCCGCGGGAATCGCAAGCTTGGAGAGGAGTTCTGCGAATCTGCCCGACATGCTGTGCTGGTGCGGTTGATCACAGGGGTGAAGTCGGAAAATTTACCTTCAATGTATGGTAGTGCATATAGATGATTAGGAAAGCCCCTTCAATGTATGGTAGTGCATATAGATGATGAGGAAAAGGGAGCAGCTGGTCTTGATCCATTAGTGTATGTATATTGCTAGCTATCTATCAAGTAAACAAGGGTCCATGCAGACCCCGCTGCGATGGATCCGATTGCCACCATCTGTAGTCCCTCCGAGACCTTTTTCATCTGCGCGCAATCGTCTCCTAGACTGATGCTGGTCTTTATGTACCCGAAAAGAAAGAGCGTCACGAGCATCACCAACACCAGGATAATGAGCCCGTTGCGGACGATCTTTGTGAAAAAGTAGGGGAAGAGCGGCACAAAGCCGCCCAAAAAGTACGAGAGCCCTATCGTGAGCGCCGATGTGAATTCGCGGCCCTCCGCGGGCTCCTCCAACCCGCGGCCGTACCGGATCACGAAATCAATCAAGTTTTTCGGTTTCCCGTCCAAGTCGCGCAAAAACAGGGCGATTGTGGTTTCGCTGGCGCCGAGCTCGAACATGACCTCGGCAACGTCTTCGTTGACCAGCTCGGGGTGCTTGAAGAACTCCAACTTCTCCTTCTTGACTTGCGACTTGTAGTAGTCGGACTCTGAGTTGGCGGCGAGGAACCCTCCGAGCCCCATGGAGATGGCGCCGCTGACGAGTTCCGCCATGCCACCGGTAATCACCAATTTCGAGTCGCCGAGCGAGCTCAAGCCGGCCGTCAAGGCGAACGGCACGGTCAAGCCATCGGAAAGGCCGATTATGATGTCGGACATGACGCGCGGATCGAAGCGGCTGAATATGCCACGCCCCAGCTGCGTCGAGTCTTTATCGCTGTCGTCTACATGGGCGGCGGCTGTTTCTATAGCATTGGCCACGGCCTGTTCCTGGTCAATGTTGTTGTGCGAGAAGGGGTTCAGGGACGCGCCGTAGGGGGTCTGGTTGTGGTCCAATAGGCGGTCGACCTCTGCCAATTGCTCGTCGGACTTGTTGCGGGAAACGAGCGCCAGCACGACTTTTTTGACGCCTACGATGGACATGGTGCGGCTGCTTAGGGGAAGGTTTCAATAGTGTCCTTCGTGGAATAGGACTTGTGGTGAGGAAACAAGAATAGAGTTGTTGTTGTTGGAGTGCTTGCTAGTCCTAATCGCCAATTTGTCTTTGGCGCCGTGACAATAGTCACGTGCAAATTTCAGGTTCCCGTGACAAATACCAGGCATGTGATTGGATGGAAAGTATTTTTTCCCCAGCGCCTCATCGCGTGTGAAATGCGGGGTAAGGCATGGATAAGTGTTGCCTAATCTATAAGAGCCACCGATCATCGCACTTGGACTGGCGAGGCATGCCTGTCTATCAGTGATTCCAAGGTTTCTCCGTTTTGAAGGCTCTTTTCAGATTCTTTGGAGGGAGCGCATTCTCAAAGTGATGATATCTTCCACGATGCATTCCACTACGTTTTACAATGTGTAGCATTCTCCGTCGACACTGGGTCAACTCTAGCACATTGGAATGCAAGCAGTCTAGTCCATTCGCGAGCTCTCCTTATTCTGATCCAGCTGCATCAAGCATACTCCAAAGATCAACGCCATTCCCACCGTTTCTCATCGACTCGGGAATGGCTCCTCACTCAGATCTCTTGGAAACCTCACATGTCATATAAAAGTGCGAATTCCGTAGTTTATACTATTCAAGTCCATAGTATGACCTTTACACTAAAGTCGTTGACTTTGGTGCTTTTGGGCCCTCTTCTAGTGGGCGCCCTTCCGGTTGCGACGATGTCTAACGCGACTCTCACTGTTGCTGATACTGTCACTTTCGAGCATCGTGATCTTGTGCACCAAAGAGATGAAGCATCACACGCACAAAGCATTGAAAGTGGTTCAAGTAATCGGGAGAGCACGCTTACCCACGACTTTGCTGCTGGCACTGGAAGTGACACGCAGAACCAGGATACTTCCTTTACGCATGACAACGCCCTGGCCATGCCACACCCCCAGACAACACCCGGTGATCTTGTCAAGAGAAAATACGGCGTTCCCCAGACTACGCCCGGTGATCTTGTCAAGAGAAAAGACGGCGCTGCGAATACGCCTAGTACACCTGGCGCTACTCGCCGAAAGAAACCGACAAGAGTCGCAAACAGCGCGAAGGATGCAAAGCCACGGCCGAACCCAAGGAGTGGTGGGGAAAAGATTGCGAATCGCGCCACACAAAAGCCGACTCTGAATTCGAAAACTGAAGCGTTGAAGGCGAAGGCAAAGGCAGTGGATAGCCAGGAAGGTAAGGGTGGGCACAAGAAGAAACCTAGTGGTGTCGTAAAGCCGAAGGGAAGGGACAATAAGGACCTGCCTACAAGAAGAAGGCAAAAGGGCACCAATGGAGCGCAAGAGAATAAATCCAGTGGAGCTGTGAAACTGAAGGAAAATGACCGAAGTAATAAGCGGCCTACGAGAAGAAGACAGAAGAACAAGGTGGGGACAAGTAAAATGCAAAAGGACAAGGTGGGGACAAGAAAGAGTCAAAAGGACAAGGTGGGGACAAGAAAGAGTCATAACAATAAAACCGGTGGAGCTGAAAAGCCGGGAAGAACCCCCACGGAGCCTAAAAGAGGGCCAGATAACAGGGCTAAGACGGATAAAACGCAAAAGATTAGTCCCGACAAAAAGGGCGGGATGAAAAAGAAAGGTAATGGAACCAAAAGGACAAAGAGAGAGTGAACTAGACGGATGAAGGATCAGGAGGAGTAAAATGGATACATTGAACCGCCTTTAGGTGGAACTTTAGTGGAGCTGATTCCAAAAGCGGAATCCAAGAATCGAGCGTTTGGCCGGTGCCGTACTACATGACTTTATGCGACAACGTTCTCAGTGAACGCAGGGTGAAATCACTGGTGGAAGCCATATCGATCATTCAATAGGTAGACGCGGAAACGTTGAGTAAATGGGTGAGACGTAGAAGAAGATTATGAACATGCGACATCAACCTATTGAGGTACCGTAATTTCTGCTAGTTCGAAGACGTGGGTTGACGGACTTGATTCAAGACTATGGCGAGCACTTGTATCAAAAGCTGCCATACCACTGTACATATTCAATGGGCATTTACTTTTCTCCTTTCATTCCTTCCTTCTTTCTTTCTTCCTTCCACCAGATTACCTCCCTTAAAGCTTGAAATTCTTGTGACCATCAGGAGTACCCGAAAATTTCATCCCACCAACACCACACATGGATCGATGACGCTGGACCCTCTTGTGCACACCGTCTACTTGCGAAACCTCAATGAGAAGATCTCCATACGCAAGCTCACCACCCTCCTTCAAGCGGAATGCTCCAAATTCGGAAAGGTCCTCCACATCACCGCGCATCGCAACTTGAAAATGCGCGGACAGGCCTTTGTAACGTTCGATTCGCCGCAGGCCTCGGGCTCGGCCGTCTCAGGCCTCAACAGCCGGGTCCTATTGGGCAAGCCTGTCGTAGCTGATCTCGCCATAACAGAGTCCGACGCGTACTTTGCGCAGGTCCTTCACGATGACGCCCCTATTATTGCACGGAAAGACCGGAAACGGTCGCGCCAAGAGGATCCACGGGCAGACTCGCAAAAGCCAAAGTTGTCTTTGTCCAACCCCACCAGTAAATCTACTGAAAAGCCCGCTGTCGATCTCGAATGGAAGAAGGCCAAGCCCAACAAGGTGCTACTCCTATTGAATATATCGCTGGATATCGACCAAACTAGCTTGGAAGACCTCTTTGAAGACCAAGACGGGTTTGAGAGCGCGCGATACATTGCCGCTCGCCAGCTAGCTTTTATCACGTTCGAGTCGGCGGATCTAGCACGCGCGTGTATCGAGTCGATGCTGCCGCAGCACATCGCCTCGCAGTACGGGCCCGGGGCAATGCTTACCTATGCAAAGAAGTAACTAAAATAGACACTGCTGATCTGTTACGGGCTACATGATTGTGGGATTGGGGTCTTTAGGGGCTGGGCCTCGCACGTAACCTCACAGTTCACTTGTCATTATATGACCACAACTTGCTACCAATCAAACTTGAAGTACGCCCCATTAATAGCTTTACTACACGCAGATGCGAATTTCGAATCCCTGGTCACCGACATGGGTATACATTTTAAATTACTTCATTCCCCAAAGATCTTGCAACAGGGCATTATGTTACGGTTCCGTATGAAGACTGACAGCTGGGATTCAACTGATCGACCTCGTCAAGTTTGTCGTTGGTATAGAGAAAGAACTGGACAAATATGGTAAAGTCGAGAGCCAAAGTGCCGAGCAGCCCCGCAAGCCACGATGCATTGATCCACAAGTAGTGCCAGCTCACATCTATAGAGAGAATCGACACCACGTACGTCAAGTTTCCCAAGCACGCGAATAAGAAGAACATAAAGGCAATGCCCTCGCACAGTTTGCGCTCATAGTTTAGCAAGATCTGGGGCACGCGGGATCCCAAGTAGAGCACGGCGCAAAGCCAACCGAAAAACTGCGCCAACGGATCGAGCACCAAGTCACTGGGGTCATGGGGTTTGCCGGGGTGCTTGGTCTCGCGTATAACAGACACGTACCATCCCACAAGCCCCGACCCAATCACCAAGAACACCATAAACGACTTCATGAAAAAGTCCTTGGTGGGCGAGCTGCTGCCGCTCTCTAGCCGCATATAGTCGTCGGTATCGGACTCCAAGAGGGGGCCGGTGTCATCTCCGGATATGGTCTCGCGACTCAAGGCTGTTTCGAGAACGTCATCTCCAATGGGGTTGGCCGGGCTCAAGTGGATGTACTCCCCCGTGCCTGATCCGTATAAAAGACACTGCCACAACAAAACAATGTCGGCAAAAGTATAGTATATTGCGAGAATGATCATTGTGGGGAGAACCCCCTGTAGCACCGAGCCCAACACGTTAAAGACGTCGCCTGCGAGCCAGAGGATGACAAACATGAGCGATAGGCCTTCGGAGGACTTGCGTCGATAGTTTTCGAATATTTGCGGGGCAAACACTATGATCCAGCATGCTAGGGAAATGGAGCCTGTGATTCCACTGACGGTCTTTGCGTCGATGACGATTGGCGGGGGCGGGGCCATAGCGATAAGCGGTCGGGCAGAAACGTTTCACGCTCGTGCCGTCCTTTTTTTCCACACTGGAGATGCCGCGATTGCGAGTAGTCTTGTGGAACACAGCAGTATACAGAAGGCGTGAGCTCGTGTTGTGGGTTGGAGAATTGACAAGTTCACCACTCAATGTGCTATACTCGGCCAAGTCCGGTGGTAGTGATAGAGGTGATATTCCTGGTAGACTCTTGCTCTACCGATAAAATCCTGCACAGATGTGGATTTTACTGTGGTGGAATTCCATTGGACGTTTCCTAGTCTTCACTACTGCTCACCATAGAGGATAATCATGCTGAACCCTTGGGCAAAGAGAGACGCTTGGAGATACGAGGGCCAGTTCACTCGCTTCAACAGATTCAGAAACGCATTCCCCGGATTGGGAATCGCGATTGTTGCCTTTACGGGGTACTGCGCCGTCGAAAAGTACATTTTGAAACCAGCTTATGATGAGCACCATTAGGGTGAGGCTGCATGAAGGTTGTGCTTCGTATCCTAGTCACTAGGCCTTTTTATGTGCTGTTTTCTCATTCAAAATAGAATGTTATCTCCTGATACCTCATTGAGATGTTGATGGATATCGCGCACAATTCATTTGAGCTTGAAATGTATACTGTCACTCTGTCGCCTTTCTCGTGTATTGGGCGAACGAGTCTACTGCAAACAGCTTCATTAAATACACTTCTCAGGGCCTTTTCCAGCGCAGTTGCATTGCAAGTTTAGGATTACTGCTTTTATATGTACGTATCAAAGTAATTATACTTGCATTGAGTTGTAATAGCCTTTCTGCGACAGCGAGGAGTCACCTGGCTCGGAGAACAGAAATCTTTAGTGAGCGTGGTCGAGTGTTCTCTATTACAATAACATCCCTGCTGAAATATCAACTCCATTGAAGTACCATTTCTGTTGAGGAATCGTCACTACCAGAACACGGTTGCAAATAGTTTGGTATGTGGTCCTCGTCACCGCGAATACACCCCTCGCGAGTCAATGGGATCTACAGGCTGTACACTCTAAACGTGACAATCCAGTTACCAGGCCAACCCAATACACAGAGATAACCCGTTGTGATATATTTCTTCCAACCTTGAGCACCCGTCATTACAAGGTGATTCTCAACGACACCAACTCTTTTGGACTTGCACCGGACAATCTACTTTGCAGCCAAACACTTTGCCCAAACCATACGCGTGATGCTTAAATCTTGGCAGCATTTGATGTTCATTTCAAGTTGAACATATTTATCCATAGGAAGATTCTCGGTGCTTGTGAGCTAATTGCAGAGCGGCCGCCGACACGTATCTGTTTTCTTCAACTGGACGGCGGATACGCAACTGTCCCTGAGAGTCTAGAACATCATTCAACATCACTGCAGTACTAGCCATCGGATATGTAAGTGCATTTACCTTGTGGGCACACATTGCGCGCCGGATAAAGCAGTAGTGCCGAAAAGCCCTGGCACAGTATTTTTCTTTGCAACCAAGCGTCACGCATCCTTCCGTGGCCCCTATCTGTGAGTGGTTTCTTGGACATGAGAATCAAGAGTCTCCCGACCGGGGTCTTTGTATTGAGGCGGGAATCAACTGTAATATCACCTCCAAGACAAGGGCGGGAAATGCATGGAACGCGGGACCAGAATAATGAATTGACCCCGGGATAAGATTCCAGATATCGTCCTGGCTACAATTCTGCGTGGGATCCTGATTTGAAATCTGACAACATTGGATCTTCGCTACAGTCCTGCTTGGATCTTCGCAGTCCTGCTCCACCGCGTTAATTCAGGTCCGCTTTGGGAATTTGGATTGAAGAGCCCGCGTGAGATGTCACTTACTAGTACAGTTCTTGGTGGCGGTAAAGTTGAAAATTTGGATTGATAAGTGGGAACAACTGATACCCCTGTAAGATGCCGAGGAAAGAAACTGTGCATGGCAATTTCACGCCAAAACCGCGTACATCGTACTATCAGTCACAAGATATCAACTCTCTAGAGGTCACTAATCAGATGATAAAAGTCATTTGGGATATCCTTTTCGAGATGTCACTGATTTTCCTCGAGATGTGAGGGGTTAATCCCCGATCTGTTATTACGATATAATCGTATGCAGGTCCTATATACTAGCTATATGCTAGGAGACCGTACTACCTAAATGGTGTACGAGATACCGCACCACCTAGATGGTTGGGCGAAGCGCTAATATACCTATACGGTAGGCGGCTGCCAGGATTACCTATATGGTAGACGATATACCGTACCACCT
>JAKTSS010000240.1:0-19231 GCA_030580355.1 Debaryomycetaceae sp. yHKB357 | reverse complement strand
TATAGGAACCCAAAACTTAAAACTGTCACTATACATTCAATTCAAACTTGGCGTGGGATTGCAATGGTGTCTTGGTCATTTGGAAACTAGCGGCGAAATCCTGAAAAGTTAGCGCCAAATTACGCAAGTGAAATAATCGATTCGTCGCTCTTCACCTCGGAGCGATTTGGAGTCAACAACTGTATTTCACAAGAAATGTGCGCTTTGTAGAAGTAAAAAGTGTTTTAATTTGGTATCTCTTGGGGGTATAAATGCTAGTGCTGATAACTGTTACACAAGTGCGCGATTTGAACTTAATTTTGAGGGACTTGAGTGCGAATCATCGAAAATGTGTAGTGTCGAATTGAGTGACCACTTTGACTCCGAGGTCGTCAAATTTCCGGCCCGTAGAATTTTGTTCATCTTGGTAAGGCTGCAATTATTATTCGAAAGACGGCTTCACAAGTTCCAAATTTACCCTGGTCCTTCCTCTCTTTTCTCGTCTTGACGGTGACTAAAGCGCATTAAAAGGTAAGGAAGATCTTACGCCTGGACTTTTTGAGTTTACCCACTGATCACTGTGCACTGTCAGTAAAGTGATAATCAGTCTGTGAGTAATCACCAATGTTAAAAATCTTCAAGTGATACGACCAACCACTTATCTATCCACACCGCTCAAACGTAAACAGAAGTAGTAGATTTCATTTTTAGGAAAAATCTCATGTGCGCTGTTTTCTGTTTTGATGAGTTCGGTAAAGCGTTCACAAAGATTAATTGAGGATTCAACTCATGTCAGTCACGATTAGGATGGACCTGGGTGTTCCCTCAAGTGTGTCCTGATATGTATCCCTTGGTTCTTGCCAAATGACCACATCAATGTGACAGGAGGGTTAATATTATGTAAATTTGCAGCCATTCAAGACTACTCATCACTTCAAATGAGCCACAGAAATCCGTCTCAGTCACCGAGTAAACTTATCTACAATGCAAATGTTGAATGATATTTTTCGTAATACTATAGTGAGCATTGCTACAGCTTGTGCACCAATCGCACACCCATTATACCAAATCCTGATAGCACACCACAACGTCAGTATGCCCGCTAAGACACACGGCACGCCTAGAGCACTTGGATATAATATCAGCAGCAGTTGAGGGAGCGAGCGCGCTTAAGCGGCCATCGTCACCTGCACATCGACACCGGGCACGATGGTGATGTGGGTGATCTGCTTGACGGTGGAGGCGCGGGCCTGCAAGTCAATGTAGCGCTTGTGGATGCGCATCTCGTAGGTGTCCCAAGTCTTGGAACCCTCACCGTTCGGGGTCTTCCTGGTGGTGATACGCAAGACCTTGGTGGGCATGCGAACGGGGCCCTTCTTGGCGATGTTGTTCTGGAGGGCTCTGGAGGTGATGTTCAGAGACACCTGTTCCAACTGCTTGACGTTGGTGGAGGCCAAGGTAATTCTGATCTTGTGGATCTTCTCTACTTCCTGCTCTCCCTTTTCCTTGTTGATGGTGGACATGACGTTGTTGGTGTGTCAGGTATGGTGGGCCAGATGTGAAAAATTGATCAGCGCTGCACGACAGGCGAACGCGAAAAAATTAGGTCGCTAACCCTAATATAGAGGATTCACGTGTGATATATGTATTATGTAAGTCGGTGTAAAAAGGACCGCACCAGCCGCAGTTGCATCAGTGTTTCGTTAATGTAAGGTATAGAGATCATTTCTTCGACTGGGCTGTCACCTGCGTATCTACTTGGAGACTGAGCTTTTACAGTGGGTTTATATGATTGTTCCCGTTATAATGTGATATTCCTGCTATATATCAGCCCATTTTATTACGATAATTGCACTACAGTCAGTTCTTTGAGCTCGAGCAGGGGTCACCACGTTGTTACGTGGGAGGCCCTGTAGTGTACGAGTGTCGCCCGAAACTCACTCTTCGGTAACGTAGTGTACATTGATAATTAAGTACTGTTAGTGATATCTTGCATCCGATGGAACAGATGTAGCAGTACTCTTTTTGTCTGTAATATGGATTTACTATTGCACCCTATTTTGTTCCGAGTTCACTTTTGTTCTAGACAACAACTTTCCGCAGATTTTTGTACAATTCTATCAACTAGTACGGTGGTGCGTTTCCTTAATTAGCAGCCACGCGAATTTCGTCAGCGTTCATAATGCGCGGCGCAAGGAAATGCAACCAGTCGCAAACGCGAAATTTGCGACAAACACTTTGACATTTATAAGGGGGGAGTTTCAGGTGACAACCGGCCACGCAACAGCGTGAATTCCTTTGCGATTATCGGAATCAACGGCACGCTCGGCCAGCCGTTTCTCGACGTGCTTACACTGTCTCTCTTTGCCGACAAGATCCAGTATCCCATCAAGGTGATTTCGCGGACTCGGCAGGACAACACTGAAAAAGTCCACTATTATCACACCGACTTGAGCGACACGGCCACGGCGGCACAGCAGCTTGAAGGCACCGACGTTATTATCGAGTTGGTAGCATCCGACCCTACGCTCTTTGCGCATGTGGAGAAGATTGTGGCCGAGGTCAAGCCGCGCTTGTTTATTCCGTCGCAGTTTGGAATGGACATTGCGACGGCAGACAAGTTGATTCCTGGGTTTTCCAAGATCAAGACGGACCACTCGGCGCGCAGACGTGCCCTTGGCATCTAGACGGCCGACGTGATTACGAGCTTGTTTGCGATTCCCGGCACGTTCTTGTATGAGATCGTGGGCAGCGCGGGCATTGACAAGGAGAAGCGGACGGTGACGCACCGGGGCGACGTCAATGCGCGCATTGCGTTCAGCCGGGCCGAGGATGTTGCCAAGGCGGTGGTGTCGGTGGCGACGAGGACAGACTATAGCGGGGTGCCCGACAAGTTGTTTATCAACAGTGGCGAAGTGACGATGCGGGAGATTGTGGAGCGGTACGAGGCGACGCACAATGTGCAGTTGGCAGTTGCGGGCCACCAGCCGTTGGAAGAGGCGGTTGCCGAGTTGCAGGCAAAATGGCTGCAAAACGGATATGAGCCGAACGAGTTCTTGTACTATTTGCACGTGCTTTCGGCTGCGGGATTGAAGGGCGGGTTATTGTTCACCAGAAACGACAATGAGTTGGTGAACCCGGGCGAAAAGTTGTGGAAGTGGGGTAGTTTTTAGTGACTTGTGACAAGTACTTTGAGAAAGTCTTTTGGCAGGAATGGTAGCTTCGCTCTCGTCTAGAGACGGTGGGTAGAGCGTCGGGTCCCTTGTTTCAAAAGTATTTTTCGCCCCAAGCTAATCCCGTTCCTGACGCAACGCGTTGACGATGGTGTGTAGAGTGTTGACCCCCGTATCGCCCGCGTCGCCACTGGCTAGCCAGCGGATGCGGGATTCACGGTCCAAGACGTAGATGTAGCCCAGACACATGTTGTCACACAAGAGTTTCTGGCGAACGCGAAAGTCAAAGACGGACTCGGGGACAATAAAGTAGGTGGGGTGGCGCGGAGCGGGGACCGCGCGCTTGAGAAGGGAGCGAGATAATCTGACGAGACAAAGTTTGAACCAGGTCTGGGGGACGTTGATATCCACTACGGTAGTGTCTGGGTAATCGGTGGTGGTCCATGTGTCGCAGGATTTCTGTCCCAGGACGGCACTAAAGACACGCACGACCGTGACTGCAGACTGGGATGTCACGTCACTGAGCAGCCGCTTGTTACCCGTAAGCGTTGACTCGAAAAAGTCTGGAAAGTACAATGCACGTGACGACTTGAATAGCAGCTGAGGGCTGTTGAAGATCTTTCCTTTGGTGTTCAAGAAGGAACGAGACTCGTAGAACGGCGAGTGCTTAAGGTCGTGGTCGAGTTTGACTTGACGGGCCTCACGCAGCTCCAGCGAGAAAGGGTTCCTCAGGAAGAGGGTGGTCGTGGTGTGGGGAGAAGAGAGGACGGGTCTGGAGGCGTACCCCACCGGAGCAGTGACGGCGACGGGTGCGGTGAGCGGGGGCTTACTCGCTTCCTTGAGGGTCGTCATGAAGCGCGGAGTGCGCGTGGCGTAGCACCGGATGCATTGGCCATACCGTGTAGGGTTGAGCATTACCAGCGTGGCGATGAGGCGTGGTAACTTTGAGTTTTGCATGTAGTATCATTGGGTTTTCGCAGCCCTTGAGGTAACTGCGAAAATTTCACCCACGGTAGCCCTTCCTGCGCAGAAGGGCGTGCACCCTGGGGAAAAAATGCTAGCCAAAACCACCTCATCCAATCGCTCCATCTCACCCAGCCACCTCATCCACCCACTCACCGCATTCAATCCCTTCGCCTCATCCTACCGCTTCCCCGCTACATAACACCCAATGTCTATCCAATTGCGTGATGGCCTAGCTGGCCACACCCTCGACACCATTCTCGACGACCTCGTCGCCCGTTTCCTCATCAACGTCCCGGACGAGGACCTTGCCTCCATCGAGCGCGTCTTCTTCCAGGTCGAAGAGGCCCTCTGGTTCTACTCGGACTTTGTCCGCGTCCTCAACCCGCACTTGCCTCCCCTCAAAATCAAGTCCTTTGCTCCCCGCCTTCTCGCTCGCGCGCCGCTCATCTGGAAGTGGGGCGATGCCGCTGACGCCCTCCTGGTCTTCTCAAAGTACAAGTCCACCATCCCCGTTCGCGGCCTTGCCCTCTTCTCCCCCGACTGCGCCCACCTACTTCTCGTCAAGGGCACAGAGCTGAACTCGTGGTCGTTCCCGCGCGGCAAAATCTCAAAGGGCGAGTCCGACGTGGACTGTGCCGTCCGCGAGGCCCTCGAGGAAACAGGCTTCAACGCCGCCGCTTTGGTCAACCCAAACCACTTTGTAGAGCGCACCATGCTCGGTAAAAACTATAAGATCTTCCTCGTCCCGAACGTCCCCATGGACTTTCCGTTTGCCCCTCTCGCCCGCTTCGAAATCGCAAAGATCGAGTGGCACGACGTCAAACTGCTCGCCCGCCGTGCCCGCGCCAGCCCAAACCAGTACTTTATCGTAGCGGCCATGATCAAGCCGATCTTGCGCTGGGTCGCGCAGCAGACCGCCCTGCTGCTGGGCGCCCCCGTCCTGCTGCTGGCCCCGGCCCTGGCCCCGTCAGCGCCTCTCGTGCTGCCAGACCCGCCCCAGTACCATCAATTGGTGGCCGCCGCTGAAGAAAAGTTGAAGCGCTTCTTGGGCTTGCCTCTGGTGCTGGCTCTGTCTCGTATAGGTCCCTTGCCAGATCAATCGCTCGTTCTGCCGCCACAGGGGCAATTACAACCAATGGATCAGCATCCATCACAACCTCCATCACAGGGTCCCATGACAGATACTCGCCCTCCAATCCCGACGCACGATCCTACTCCGCTTCTCAACATTCTCCACGGATCGCGTCCTGAAAACCCACAGGCCTCCTCGGTGCATACAGGTCATGCTCCTGTGGATGCTGCTTCGGGTGTGCCCCTGACGCCTGCCAATTACCCTGACGCCGCCAATTACTCTACTACCGCTAACTTCTCTGACACCGCTAATTACTCTGACACCGCTAATTACTCTGACACCGCTAATTACTCTGACACCGCTAATTACTCTGACACCGCTAATCACGCTGCCAATGCCAACCCACCGACTACCGCTACATCTGACACGGACCCTCGCCCGTACACCGCCGCATACGCTCACCAGCCCCACCCAAACCAGCTTCAGAAACCCGCATCCCACTCTCACGACTTTTTGCTGATCCTCAAATCGTCAAAGGGGGGCGCTACTACAGGCACAGGCACCGACCGCGCCCAATCGCCCTCCAGTGCCTCAAAAAACTCGACCTCGTCCTTGCTCGCCTCCCTCAAAAAGAGAGTCACCGATGGGGACGCCTTGCCCGCTCCCTTTCTCGAATTGCTCAACCAAAAGAAGAAGAAGCGGCAGCAGGATGGTGAGCTGCGCCCTGAACATCAGCAGGAGCAAAATGATGATCATGAGGACGCAAAATTCCGAGAGGAAGCTCAACTTCTGCAAAGTCAGCAAAATCATCTTCTGCAAAATCATCTTCTGCAAAATCATCTTCAACAAAATCTGCAATCTCAAAATTTGCAATCCCAACATCAAGAGCAAATCCAACATCAAGAGCAAATTCAGCAACAGCGAATCCATCACCAACACCATCAGGAGAGGGTCTCGTCACCGGCATCAGGCACAGGCATCACTCTGCCTCCGTCAGCGTCCTTGCCTCCTCCTCCCGCGTCCTTCTCCCTGTCCCCGTCTCCGATCGCGTCTCAGTACGCCGCCTCTCACTATGACTCGCACCCAATGCGTAAGCTGAACAGCGGACTGGCTCCGGAGGCGGGGCCTCCCAAAAGAGTACAGCCGAGCCTGATCCCCTCCAACGAAATCGAACAGGCAATGATGTTCAACGCGCATCGCCCGACGGCCTGCCCAGACCGCAAGGTGAAGCTCTTGAAGCGTCTGGCCTCACCTCGCCCAGGAGCATTGGCCGGTCCAACCGCTAATGGCAACGAGCCTCTCGACCCAAAACCCCTTTTACGGATCCTAAAGAACCCATCCGCGAAATCAAGGTCCTCTTCTCCCTCCCAGCTGGCGAAACCGAGATCCGCTCTGGCTTCCCCTGCAACTATTTCACAAATGGTAAAACCCCGATCGGCTCTGGCCTCCCCTGCAGCTAATGCCCCTGTAGCGAATCCACAATCTGTCCTGGCCTCTCCTGCAACCGACCCCGTTGTGGCAAAAACTAATTCCGGGCTGGCTTCCTCTGTACCAAACCCGCGCGTCGAGAGACTTGGTTCCGCCTCACCTGCACCAAGTTCCCTCGCGGTTAATCCTGACCTGGCCTCCCCTCCACCACCTTTACGCGTGGAGGGACCTGACTCCGATCAGGATCTACCCACGCAGAACCAACCAGCCTCCCGGTCGCAGTCTTTCCTCAGTCTTTTGGGCCAACAGGAAACTAATCCGGCCGCAGGAACAAAACTGGCCGCAGAGCCAGAACTGTCGCAAGTATCGCCCCTGCCGCAGCCTAAACCCGCGAAAACGAATGCCCAGTCGCTCATGGATATGCTTCGCCGCCCGTCGGCAAAGGCGGCAGCGCCTACTACAGCTCCGGCCCCAGTCCCGGCTCCGGTGGTAGCTTCTCCGCTAGTCGCCTCTTCCCCCACCACTTTTGACGATTTTGAGTCTTTTGAAACGTTCCACGACATGGGTGCGACAGCCATCAGTGCCGCGGCGCCCCCGGCTTACCGCAACTTTGACATCGCCAGTGACGACGAGGACGTGGACCACTTGATACATGGTCTCTCTCAGCCGGGCAAGAGCCATAGTAACGCTCCACTCGACGACCTGATTGTGCCTCCAAACTACCATCGGCAGCTGCCCGTAGAACACACACCGGCCCCACAAAAAAGGCCCATCCGCCTCTTGCGCCCAGGCCAGGCGTTGCTGGACGTACTGATGAGCCTGCCCAGCCAGTCTCAGCCAGACATGACGGCTATGAACGCGCCATCGGTCCCGAGAAGCGTGGAGCCTTCCGCCGGAAAGAACTTGTTGGCTATGCTCCAGCGGCCACCCAAGGCACTGGAACTGCTGCCGCCGGTCGTGCCTGCTCAACAAGCGAATGGTCCCGAGCTGTCCGCTTCCAACTCGGCCGGCAAGGATTTGATGAATGTCTTGTTTGGCCGCACGTAAAATTGAACGATTATGACAAACTAGGCGCATTGACTGCACCACCATCTCTCGGATATACAGTATAGCAAGACCATAAAATTTACACTTTAGATTAAAGATATCAAGTCATCTGAGGCCATCTATATTTAAGCGGTTGCGGATAGGTAACTGTAGGAATTGGTTGCTATGGATTCTCGTAAAGCGAGGTTAAAGAGCGCATCAGTTCGTTTGAGAGTACGTTGGGTCGGTGACAATGATGTCTCCAAGACATTCATCATATATTTCAGCATATCGCGTGAGGTGTGCGCCTAACTATCCCGACCAATCGCAAGTCTTTCGGTTGCTACATGATTCACATGCTAAAAAACGCACTGGCACTTGCCTTTATCCGTTTGACCTTCTTCTGTGCTGGCTCGGTATGCTCTTGAACCTTTGCAATTTCCCGTTTCTGGTTAACAACGTAGAGCTGGCTCCGGGGATAGTCGTGCACAGCCTGTCGTGCCCGCGCTCTCCACCCTTCATCCACAACCAGTGAATTAGACGAGCTATCGACATCATGAACAAAGAAATCGAGAACCGGCGCATCCTGGAATCCCGGACCGCTTCCCGTAGGGAACGATCCAGTAGCCTGGTGGGTCAAGTAGCGGTATAGGGTACTTATCTTTAACCCCAAGGGAAGCGCCCGAATCACACGGGGAATTGAGGCTTGCGTATCTAGGGCCATCCACTTGGTGTTGAAAACATACGTACTCCGTCGCTCCATCTCTAGCTCAATGTCGCATTGGACTAGCAGTAGGGAGCATGCAGATGCGCCTACTGTTTTCATTAGCGTCGTTATTCCATGGGCTGTTATGGCAGGACAGTTGTTCACTTGTAAAACCACGAGATTAGGCAAATTCAGATCGGACGCCATGGCCGAGCCAATACTTTGGAGGAAGGAATCGTCAACGTGACGCTGGTTTGATAAATTCAAGCCCGCTAAATATGGGACATGCAACATGTGGAAAAGCTGGGTTCTTTCTACATGGGTGGTGGATATATCCAAAAGGACTTTCGGTTTATTGTCGAATCGGGTCAAGTATGTTACCACAGAGGCAAAGTCAATGTTGCGAAAAAGGTTCTCAAGACGGTGGCACCGTACATTTGGTACCTTTATCTCTTGTATCGCTTCTTCGCGGCGAGCCCTCGCCGCCGCCACCCTTGCATGAGCCCTAAAGTCGGGTAGATCTGCAAATCGTGATGAAAACATCAAGAAGCAGTTTAGGGAATCTCGTTTGTCGTCGAGGATCGTGCTCCACACACATTTCCAGTGGCGCCACGAAGCCGAGTCCAAGTGGACGGTACTGATTTCGTGCAGATTCCGGCTGATCACAGTATGGCATATGCGTCTCAAGGACATCAACCCACCCCTACGCGCAGGTAGTGAGGTGACAGGCACTTGCTTGTACCACTTGTAAGACTGCACCAAAGAAGTGTCAGCAAACGATCCCGAACCTACACGGCTGAACTGGTCATCTCTCTCTCGCTCAATCCACCGCGTTCTACGAAACCTCTGACGTCGTCGGTGGTGAGCCATCGCGCTTCATTCCCAGTGGTTGCGAAAAAAGCGTACTGAAAAAGCCCATCGCCAGACCGATTTCTTCACTTCAGCACCACCATGAAGCTCGACACTTCGCATATGCGGTACTTGACCGATGATGACTTCAAGGTGCTACAGGGTGTGGAAATAGGCACTCGCAATCACGAGTTGGTCCCGACTAATCTCATCCATTCCCTTGGAGGTCTTCGGCTGCTTCTGGCTACTACTCGCCTGATTGGCGATTTGGCAAAACTCAGACTAGTTTCCCGCCTTCGCAATGCTTCTTACGACGGATATCGCTTGATGCACACTGGTTACGATTACTTGGCCCTAAAGACTTTGCTTAGAGCGGGTTCAGTTTACGCGGTGGGCTCCCAGATCGGCGTGGGTAAAGAGTCAGATATTCTCTCTGTTTCGGATAACAACGGTAAGCAGTTGGTTTTGAAAGTGCATCGGCTAGGACGCACATCCTTCAAGACGGTGAAAAATAACCGTGATTACTTGAAGAACCGACATGCGTCCAATTGGATGTATTTAAGTCGTCTTGCAGCTGAGAAGGAGTACGAATTCATGGTCGTGTTGCACCAAAATGGATTTCTAGTGCCGCAGCCGCTCGGCTACTCGCGTCATTGTGTGCTTATGGAATGGATAGAGGGAGAGGCTATGAAGCATATGCGCTCGCACACCAACTTTCGCAAATTGTATTCGGACTTGATGAAGTTTATCGTGAAGCTCGGTGATCATGGCTTGATCCATTGCGACTTTAACGAATTCAATATCATCATCCGGTCTCCGGAAACCGCCAAGGGCATGGAATACGATTTCGTCGTTATAGATTTCCCGCAGTGCGTCTCAATCGAGCATGCGGATGCGCGAGAGTACTTTGACCGCGACGTGGAGGGCATTCGCGCCTTTTTTTCGAAAAAGTTCAGGTACGCACCAAAGTCCGATCCGATGATGCTAGATACTGATGGGTATGGTGAGGGCTACCGCTACGCGTACCCAGACTTTGAGCGCGACGTGAAGCGTGTTGCCAGTTTGGATGTGGAGGTGAAGGCGTCAGGCTACGCAAAGAAGACGACGGGAGTCCAGGTTTCGGATTTGGAGAGTGCAGTAAAGGGGATGCGGTTGTCAACGGCAAGTGAGCAAGATGAGGAACGAGCAGAGAGTGAGGAGGACGAAGAAGATTATTCGGACGATGACTCCCAAGAGCACTCGGACGAAGAATCTGAAGACGATTTGCCCGACGCCACCGCCTTGGCTCAGGAGAATAAGCGGATAGTAGATGCGATATCCCTGGGCTCCAAGGCGCTCCGGATGGACAAATTGGGCAATTATATACTCGACGAGTAGGCGGGAAACAGTTCCAGAATTAACATTACGTTCAAGTGATCCAATCAGCAATGTATATTGTTATGTATTACCAGCTACGAATAAAAACAGCACGCGGGCATAATCTTCCTTAGCGGGTGGACATGCCCTTGGTGACGGCACGCTTCAAGGCCAACTCGGCCTTTCTGTAGTCGTCGGTGGTGGAGTCCTCAACTTCCAAAGTGGAGAGGGCGTCCGACAAGGCGGTCTCAATCTTGTCCTTGGCGGACTTTTTGAGCTTGGCGGACAAGACGGGGTCAGTGACGGTGGACTCGACCGAGGCGACGTAGGCCTCCAATTTTTGCTTCTGCTCGTGTCTCTTGGCGAAGGCGTCGTCCGAGGTCTTGAACTTTTCAGCGTCCGAGATCATCTTCTCAATCTCGTCCGACAGCAATCTACCGATCGAGTTGGAGATGGTGATGTTGGCGGAGCGGCCGGTAGACTTCTCGACGGCGGTGACCTTCAAGATACCGTTAGCGTCGACCTCAAAGATGGACTCCAAGACGGGCTCACCGGCAGACATGGGAGGGATGTTCTTCAAGTCGAACTCACCCAACAAGGTGTTCTCGGTGCAGTTTACACGCTCACCCTGGTACACGGGGAACTGGACGGTGGTCTGGTGGTCGGCCACGGTTGTGAAGGTTCTTCTCTTGATGGTGGGCACGGTGGTGTTTCTGGGGACCACGGGGGCAAAGACATTGCCCTGCATGGCGACACCGAGCGTAAGAGGAATGATATCGAGCAACAACAAGTCCTTGGTGTCTTCGGATGTAGACTGACCCGTCAATATGGCACCCTGCACGGCAGCACCGTAGGCTACAGCCTCATCGGGGTTAATGCTCTTCTCCAACTGCTTGCCGTCAAAGAAGTCCGACAACAACTTTTGGACCTTGGGGATTCTGGTGGAGCCACCAACGAGCACCACCTCATCGACCTGAGACTTGGGAATCTTGGCGTCCTTGAGCACCTGCTCGACAGGGTCCAAGGTAGACTTGAACAAGGCCGAGTTGATGTCCTCGAAACGGGCACGGGTAATGTTGGATGAGAAGTCCTCGCCGTCAAAGAGGGAGTCAATCTCGACGGTGGTCTGAGTACCGGAAGAAAGCGATCTCTTGGCACGCTCACAAGCGGTTCTCAATCTTCTCAAGGCACGCGCGTCACCCGAGATGTCCTTGCCAGTCTTCTTTTGGAACTCCTTCTTAAAGTGCTCCAACAAGTTGGTGTCAAAGTCCTGACCACCCAAGTGAGTGTCACCGGCGGTGGCCTTGACGGTGAAGACACCACCCGTGATGTTCAACAAGGAGACATCAAAGGTTCCTCCACCCAAGTCAAAGATGAGCACATGTCTCTCTTTCTCGGACTTGCCGGCACCCAAGCCGTAAGCAATTGCGGCGGCAGTGGGCTCGTTGATGATACGCAAAACGTTCAAGCCGGCAATGGCGCCGGCATCCTTGGTGGCCTGTCTCTGGGCGTCGTTAAAGTAGGCGGGGACGGTGACCACGGCCTTCTCGACCTTCTTGCCAATCTTGGCCTCGGCAATTTCCTTCATCTTGGTCAAGACCATGGAGGAAATTTCCTGCGGAGAGAAGGACTTTGTCTCTTCCAAGTACTCCACCTCGATTTGGGGGTTACCGTTCGAGTCAACGACCTTGAAGGGCCAGGACTTGATGTCCTTCTGGACGGACTCGTCATCGAAACCACGACCAATCAAACGCTTAGCGTCAAAAACGGTGTTTCTGGGGTTCAATGCAGCCTGGTTCTTTGCGGCATCACCAATCAAGCGTTCCTCGGAGGTGAAGGCGACAAAGGAGGGGGTAACTCTGTTACCCTGCTCGTTGGCGATGATTTCGACGGCAGAGTCGAAAGTCGCAACACACGAGTAGGTGGTACCTAAATCGATACCGATAGCACCTGGGAAAACACCGTCAGCCATAATGGATAATTGGGGATGAGAAGAAGAAGCTTGAAATTTTTTTCCAAATGTGAAGGTTTTTTTTCGCTGCTCCCAGCCTGCGCAGAGGTCTCCTAGGGCGGTATGGCTCTCTCACGCAAGGAAAATTTTTCACCGGCGTATTGCTTTTTTTCGGGTGCTAACCTCACCTTTAAAAAAGAAGCAATATGCAGGATTGAAGATTAGTGTGGAGTAGCGAGGCAATGTCGGATTGCAGCTATGGCGAGAGCCATGTCTCTTTCGTTCCCCGCGATTGTTATGTCCTGCGGGACATTCCGTCGTGGAAGCATTACGGTATTGCGCTCGTTGCGAACTGTGATCCTGCACCGGCATTGTTCTCGTATTCGACAGAGGCGTGATTCGGCAATCAAGTAGCTCACGTCGCGGCAAGTAGTGTGAAGGATCACCTTTTGAGCAGATGTTTTTGTAGTTGTAGGGTTATAAGTTTTGGATGTGACATCGAGCGGTGAACGCATCGGATCAGTGTTGTAGTCGTGCGTTTTAAAAGAACCTGTCTGCTGCAAAGGCATAATTAGACTGTTGTTGTTTCCCTTGACCATATACCCCCGTTGAACAAGCACAGTGGTTGATCTCAACTCTTGTGCTGTTGCAAAAGGGCGTTCCCTTATACGATCAAGAAAGGCGTTGTTAGTACTTGACGGCTTGAACACTTGCCATCCATTCCTGGTGACCCTCATTGAGCGAGTCATTTCGCCCAACGTCCCTAGTTCTGTTATTGGGGCGCACCATGTGTCGCAGCGAGCGGCCAAGCTCGCCAAGAGCGTTGGGGGACACGATTTATCGATGCACAATTGCCAGTGACACAATTGCTTCAAGCAAAGAATGAGGCATTGGGAATGGGCAGAGTAGGGTGGTCGGTTGATAAAAGTGTTGGTCTCATATCGCGAGTCAATCTCACTGAACCATAGCCGTAGCTGTCCGAAACTCACAAGCGGCGCCCCTCGGAACGACTCAAACATTGCTAGCGGTGGGAGCAGTCGAGTTTTATGCGGTACGAATAGCTTACTCCAGTCTATACAGAGCCAGAACTCGCTCATTTCGTCGTAGATGTGTACCATCGCTGGCAAGAAGGTGCGCATTTTAACATGTTTTTGTTTTTTGCAGCCATTTCGCGACAATCCTTGAAGAAAAGAGGTTCCGAATTAGGCTATATATTGTAGACTTCCCAATTGGGAAGTGTGCAATTAAATATTAATATTCTTTGTCTTACAATTTTGGCAACTTGTTTTCAAGCGTCCGTAACCGCTGTTCAAGCCATGAATATGAGCTTGCTTTTACGAGCTGCCGTGCCTCGGATTTGTGCTCACAAGTTGAAATTATCGTTAGATAAGTTGTATTTATTCGTTGCACCAATAAACGTTGATCCCTAGAGTAAAGTCAGACATTGGATAAGTTGGAGTTATTCGTTTTATCATTCATTAGACAATTTCAATCTATTCGTGGGATAGGTCAATTATTGGAGAAGCTGTACTCTATTATCAAAAAACTTGTCTTAGCTAACGAGACCACTCGAGGTCAGGGCACTCGTGGTCATTATTATAGCGAATAAGCAAATGTTGCATGCTAGTGCTCCGGATCGGACATGTGGGCAAGGTACACTTCTGCAGCCGCCTTGTAGAGCCACTCAAACTGGTGGAACGTCTGGACCATCAACATGCGACTGCACCGGAGCTGGTGCACAAGATCGCAGACCGGGTCGGCATTGGGCGCGGCTTCGCGTGCTAGCTTGCAGAATGCGTGTGGATCGTGCAACAAGTGGTCAAGCGCGATGAAGGTGCCGGTGCGGCCCACCCCGGCCGAGCAGTGGACGATGGGGATGGCGTTGTGCCCTCGAGAAAGAAGAGAGCGGGCGAGGCGCGACAATGCGAGGAGGGGCTCTACGGCGGGCGGGACGCTTGTATCGACCCACTGGTCATAGTGGAGATGGTGGACGGTCTTGTGAGAATGCGCGCGCAGATTCAGCAGCAAGCGCAAGCGGGTATGCGCAAAGGCGCCGCCACATTCTTCAGAGCGGCTCTCAAAGGAAACGGTAAGGTCTGGCGGGGCGTGCACGCCGTCCCGTAGCAAGTCGTGTGCAAGGTTGAGCTGCGGATTGTGCCTGTCGGGCCAGTACTGCTCGCACTTTGACATGCCTCCTTCCTCCAAGGGGGTGACCATTATAATGACAATAGTGTCTGTGTTCTGAATCTGCGCCTGCTGGTACACCATAGCCCAAAAGTGGGCGATGGTCTCGTGTGTAGGGCCCTGACACGAAGTATAGTGGTGATTGCTGTCAATAATGACCGCCGATGCATTTATATAGTCCAGCTTGGACGAGCCGAGGCGTATGCGAGAGTAGTTATAGGGCAAGACGTTGGAGTAGCGGTTGCGGCGGGGGTTTTCCTGGCCGGCGCTCGTGCTGTAGGGAGACAGCCGCGAGTAAGCGCCGTGAGCGATCCGAGTCTGCTCATCACCAAATATTTCAGAGAAGGCGCGTATGTGGGACTCTTTGGGCTGTGCCAAAAAGTGAGGAAGACTCATGAGATAGGTTTTACTGTACAGGAGATGCGGCTTGTGATGAGATGAGCTAAATTTGTGTAGCGTAGTACGGTGAAGGTGTGAGATGCGAATTAGTGTGGGCGGCTGACGGCAAAGGTGAGAGGTCTAATGATGGAGGAAAGACTGTCGCTAAAATGTGTATGGTACGCGGTGTATGTGTATGTGTAGTGGCAGCAGCCAAGGTCGAGTAAGCGGGTGAGGTGAGAAGAAAATTCTCGAGATGCAACAGTTGAATGGGAGGCAGCGGGTAGGCAAAAGTGCTAGTGTCGTAAGGAAAGAAGGAAGGGTTTGAAGGTCGAGTGGTCGGTCAGAGCCAAAGACGCAGCGCGTGGTAGATGTGACAGCACAGACAGGCAGGTAGACAGACAGGCTGAGAAGGGTCGCTGCAGCAGAGACAAGTGACTGCCAAAAATAGCAGGTCTATAGAGTACAAAATAGGTAGGCGATTATCGAAGGAAAGTCGTAAAAGGCCGTATTTTTTCCTCAGCGCAAGACGGTTTGGCGTGTTTCAAGATTATGATGCGAGCAAGATGTCTTCACTATTTGGCAGAGTCTATCTCCGAAGAGAGGAATCCAGTTGGTTAGAGATTCGCATGGTTCCGCAATCTTGCGATCTCACGAAATGGAGCCCAGTGAAACTGAGATTTGGAAGACCAACACTCTCAACGAACTCCCAGTCGCAATACAGTGAGCAAATCTACCTCTAGGTGGCCTTCACCTTTTCTCTACGCTACGAACACTAAAGCTTATCTCCATCTCCCGATTACTTCACTCACATGCCAAGCTCCAAGAACGACCTTTCCTCACTGCTTGGTAATCACATGGTTATATGCAGTATACCATATAATACAGCCCCAGTAGTTTCTCGATAAGCCCACCCTTTCCGAGCGCTTCGCCTCTTGCTGACCCCGCACAACGCACAACTTTTTTTCTTCCTTTTACTTCTACTGTCCTCTCTGCTTCGTGATGAGCTCCTTAGATTCGTCGACCCCCGTCAAACTTGTTCTCCTCGGCGAAGCCGCCGTCGGCAAGTCCTCCCTCGTCCTACGCTTCGTCAGTAACGACTTTCAGGAAAACAAGGAGCCCACCATCGGCGCCGCTTTCCTCACCCAGAAGTGCACCGTCGCTGATCGACAGATCAAGTACGAAATATGGGACACCGCTGGCCAGGAGCGCTTCGCTGCCCTAGCTCCCATGTACTACCGCAACGCCCAGGCCGCTTTGGTGGTCTACGACATTACAAAACCTGCCTCCCTCATCAAGGCCCGCCACTGGGTCCGCGAGTTGCACGAACAAGCTCCAGCGGGCATCACCATCGCCCTAGTGGGTAACAAGTATGACTTGGCCCTAGACGACGAGCCCGCCTCGGAGTCCTCAAACAGCTTGCGTCAGGTCTCGACCGAGGAAGGTCAGGCCTTTGCTGACGAAGAAGGTCTCTTGTTTTACGAGACCAGTGCCAAGACTTCGCACAATGTCAATGAGCTTTTCGTGGGTATAGGATCCCGCATTCCCGAAAAGGCCCTGGCCTCTGGAGCTGCAAACGGGTCCGGATCCGCATCTGGCATAGCCGCCGGCAGAATCGATTTGACAAATGTGGAGGCTGATACGCCACGTCGGGGTGACTGTGCTTGCTGAGTGCGTTGGCCGGGTAAGTATTACCGATAGTTTGTCCTCTTCTGCTTACCCTGTTCTTTAGGTCACTGTTCCTTTCTCCCAGCTATCTTTCTCTTCCAGCTACCTTGCTCATCCGGTCATTTTTCCCTATCAACACTTGTCTGGCCATTCTTTGCTATCTACACTTTATCATATCCCTATCCTGACCATTTCCTGCTCCTGGTTCCTCCCCAACACCGGCAATATCATGTCCCTGGTTGGCCTCCTTTAAGCTTTGCGTGGTCTGATGGCTCAAAATATATTTCGTCCCTTTGCCTGCTGAGTTGGCAACCTCTTGTCTGTTGTACACAGCTCACAAGTATGTATTCCATTTCCCTCAGCCACTCTGCACATTGGTGTAAACTTTGCAGGTGTTCGACGGCAAGTACAAGTCTTTGATAGGCTCAAATGGGAATTTGAATGCTGTTTACTCAGGTATACCTCGGTTTATAGTCAATTAATTGTGATACATTTTGCATTCAATGAAATCTCGCAACTCTTGACAGTAGCGATTCATATCATACTATGAGGTAATCCATACACACATGTTTCCTTGAAATATAGTTTCAAGCACTCAATTTTATCCCCCGCGAGAAGCTCCATCTGGAAACTTGTGAGCCTAGAGGATTTAAGCCGTTTTCTGTTTTGCATCGTGTGCTCAGGATTCGGAATCTGGTTCAGGGTTTCATGTTGCAAATCCCAAGTATTTTTCGAATTTCGATATAAAGTACTGACATAAGTATGACTACACTTCAAAATTTCCATCATGAATAGCTTCATACCGTTCAAATAGATCACACACGTCTCTGTCGGGGTGAAATATACCTCATAGCGGCACAAGTCGTGTTCTCATGCTTCTGATAATTTATAATATATTGCGGTAGGGATGTATAAAATATAAGTATTGCGGTGCGGATGCTCTGCGAATTGTGGGGAAGAGCCTACTGCGAGATATCAAGAGCGTGTTTTCACTCTGAGACATCCAGCGCATATCATTCAAGTCTTACACAATGAATACTCTTGGATTGATCCAGCCAGTAGCACATAACGTAGGAAATTTCAATCGAACATGGATCGAGGAGTGGGAATTGTGCCCACCAAGATGTGTGTGTCCGCTTTATCCTGCACTTAACATCAAGCCAAGGCATTACCGCGTCGCGAAAGCGCATGTGGGATCCCAAATTGGAGTCAACAATAGGTTTCAAGACCCCCTTTTCCCGTAGCGATTTTTTCTCGCCACAGTATTTAAAAGGCCATTAACTTCGGCCACTGCACTCTTGTTGCCAGATACCATGAAAGTAGCATACATCCCAGAACATTTCTCGACCCCAATTTCTTTCGCACTCGAACGCAAATGGTTCAACCAGCCTGTCGAATTGATCCCGGTAATTGAAGGCCTGGGCCGCTTGATCAGCATGCTCAATTCGGGTGAGGTCGATCTCGCCATTGGCTTGACAGAAGCCTTCATCGCCGACGTGGCCAACGCCGAGAAAACTCCCGCCTATAACGTGATCGGCACCTACGTCGACTCTCCCTTGCGCTGGGCAGTGAGCACCGGCGCCAACCGTGATGACGTCAAGGACGTGGCCCTGTTGCACGGCAAGCGGATCGGTGTCAGCCGCATTGGTTCGGGGCTGCACGTTATGAGCTTTGTGCTTGCTCAGGACCAAAAATTTGACCAGCCCTTCTTTAGCGACCATCCCCTCCTCTCCAACTTTGCCAACTTGCGTGACTCGGTCAACGACAAGGGCAATGTCGAGACTAGCGAGGCGTTCATGTGGGAATACTTTACGTCCAAGCGCTACTACGACTCGGGCGAGATCAAACAGATTGGCGAAATCTACACACCATGGCCCTCATGGGTCATTTGTGCTCGTTCAGAGTATGTTTCTGGCCAATTGCAACTGATCAAGGACTTCTTGGCAGGTTTGCGTCGTGGTATCGAGCACTTTAACCTGAACGCAGACAAGGCCGTTACCCATATCAGCACCAACTTGGACTATACGAGCCAAGACGCGCGCGAATGGATTAAGACCGTGAAGTTCAACGCCCAAGTAGGAGTTAAGCCTATTGATCGCGAAAAAGTCGTGGTGAAAACCACCAACGTTTTGCGATTGGCAGGGGTCTTGAAGGAAAAGGACGATGCAGTAGTGTCTGATCGCTTGGCAAAGGGTGTCATTGACGTTATCAACTAGATTAAGGGCAAATCATTACTTTGATCCGGATAAGCAATTTCCATATGTATTTATTGTTGATACCGAATGATGCGTACTGTGAACGTGCAGTTCTCAGTCACACGATATCGTAAAATAGTACACTCTCTATCAAAAACCACAAAATCCGACACAAAATGTGAGGATAGGGCCCCGAATGGGACCTATTCCGAGGTTAAGGTCACGAGTGTGTGACTTGTGATTAGTAAGGCACCCGTGCACGTGTAGTCACGGGATGTCGGCGTAGAGAACAAGGCGCAC
>JAKTSS010000239.1:0-19244 GCA_030580355.1 Debaryomycetaceae sp. yHKB357 | reverse complement strand
CGCGACGCTGACGCACCGGCGCGCCCCTCGCGTCTCCGCGCGAGCCTCACGACTCGGCGCGAACCTCCCCTTTCCGAGCGAATCGCCCGCCTACGTGCGTCTCCGACGTCACCGCGGATCGGACCTCACCACTCGCCGCGAACCTCCTCACGACTCGGCGCGAACCTCACGACTCGGTGCGAATCTCACAACTCGGAGCGAATCTCACGACTCCGCGCGAACCTCACGACTCGGAACGAACCTCACGACTCGGCGCGAACCTCACGACTCGGAGCGAAACTCACGACTCGGAGCGAAACTCACGTCTCGGAGCGAACCTAACAACTCGGTGCGAAACTCACGACTCGGAGCGAAACTGCGAACCTACACTGCGGACTGACGATTTTGAATAGAATCAGGGCTTCAGGTATGAGCGCAACCCTGAGTACAATTCTGTGTGGAATCCGGAGCACCATCCTAACACGTGATACTGACTATTCACAACCCTAAGCATAATCCTGACGTACAATACTTACTATACTCCTGGCCTCAAGACCAATTAAAATCGTAATTTTCCACTCTGACGACAAAGCGGCTTGGAGTTCCTGGTACAACCTTAAATCAGAAATCTTGATACAACGGGCCGCAGGAATCCTGGTACACACCCTGGATCAGTAAACTCAATACAACGGGCCGCAGGAATCCTGGTACACACCCTGGATCTGTAATCTCAAAACAACGGGCCGCGGGAATCCTGGTACAACCCTGGATCAGAAATCCCAACACAACGGGCCGCAGGAATCCTGGTACACACCCTGGATCAGAAACCCCAAACCAACGGGCCGCAGGAATCCTGGTACACACCCTGGATCAGTAAACTCAATACAACGGGCCGCGGGAATCCTGGTACAACCCTGGATCTGTAATCTCAATACAACGGGCCGCGGGAATTCTGGTACCACCCTGGATCAGTAAACTCAATACAACGGGCCGCGGGAATCCTGGTACAACCCTGGATCAGTAACTTCAATACAACGGGCCGCGGGAATCCTGGTACCACCCTGGAACAGTAATCTCAATACAACGGGCCGCAGGAATCCTGGTACGACCCGGGATCAGTAATCTCAATACAACGGGCCGCGGAAATCCTGGTACAACCCTGGATCTGTAATCCTAATACAACGGGCCGCGGGGATCCTGGTACGACCCTGGATCAGTAATCTCAATAGAACGGGCCGCAGGACTCCTGGTACAAACCCTGGATCAGAAATCTCAATACAACGGGCCGCAGGAATCCTGGTAAGACCCTGAATCAGAAATCACAACACAACGGGCCGCAGGAATCCTGGTACACAGCCTGGACCAGAAACCTCAATACAACGGGCCGCAGGACTCCTGGTACAACTCAGGATCAGAAATCATATTATACCGGGGGCAGGATTCCTGGCACGATTCGCCGCAGGATTAGAGTTACAATCTTCCGTAGCTCCTCGAATTTGACACGCCTGGCAATGATATTTTATCCGCACAATATCTCTTATCTTCAGGTTTTTTCTGAAAGGCAATAACATGTCCCAAACGCCTCAAAAGGTTTCCCCGAGACCCCAGGAGAGGCATGTAAGTGATTTAATCAGCATGAGCCAATGAATACGGTTGAATGACCATGCTTTAATGAATATGAACCAATAACTACGATTGATTGATCATGACCCAATGACTATGATTCCAATTTGTATAATCCCATGACCAAGATCAAATGAAGTATATTGGATCCATTGACTTTGATCCAATGACTTTGATCCAATGAGTATGATCCAATGACTACGATTTAATGACTACGATTGAATGACCATGATGTAATATTTTGATTTAATGACTATGATCTAATGAGCATGATTTGATGACTTTGATTGAATTGCCATTATCCAATGAGCATGACGGAATGACTCTTATTGAATGACCATGAACAATTAAATAAGTATGATACAATGACCACTTTTTAATGTCTAGGATCTAATGAGTATAATTCAATGGCAACGAATCAATGCCAAGGATTTGATATGAGGATCACGAGGAAGCCAAATTACGAGAAGCGTCTGTTCGGAGGTTGAGGTATTGGAGAAATATTGCACAGGACGTAGTGCATCTCGCTGTATGGCCGTACTTGTCTCGTGATGGCAATCATTCTCAACCGCATCTTGGTCCTGCTGTCCATCAAAGCCGTGGCGGCCACACTACTCCCGAAACGCATTGCTCTGGGCTAATTGCGCGATATATTTTTTGCTCATTTGTCATGCCAGCTCAATGCGGTATACCCAGCCTTGAAATTACATTCTCACCTTTTATTGATTCTCGAAACCACCACTTGATTGGTCTAGTAATGTTGTGCCTTCTTCACCAAGAGCTATCTGCTGAAAATCCGTCTCAAGCTTGAACCTGGTCGACCACTCACGAGTGGCAAGACATGGTCGTCCCCACCATCGATATGTATGGGCTTAACTTCGTCTCCTTCTGCCTTCTGCTAGGGACGCGTATGACAGCAATACGGGGCAAAAATTTCTGGTAGAGAATGTATCACACCTTTCGCGGATTCGTTTAGCGTTGGATAAAATTGCGGCCAACGACATTTACTGTCTTCTAATTCCGCGAAACTAATGCGGCGCAAACAATCATGTAAAACTGCGCTGATGCATCCTGTTTCAGACCCTTGGTCTGACGATAATTGAAGGAGACACAGGGAAGAAGAATGAGTCATGATGGTTTTGGTAAGAGTATCCTTGTGAGAGGAATCTGAAGAGGATTGTGGTAGTACAATCTTGTGAGAAAATCCTGGTGGAAGAATTTAGTATGAGAGTTGTGGTGTGAGGAGTCAAGCTTGAGGGGCCTGTTAGAAAGAATGAAGCAGGGAAATCTAGTTTGTAGGAAAACGTATGGCGGATCACGCATGGCGTGGCCTCTTCGGTGAAAACGGCGAGGTGACGAGCCAAGTGAGATTTGCCTGATGCAACTAGGGCGGTGGAGCCCGATTAGAGAATCGTGAATCCGCTATAATATATCCTGTGTTTCAAATCCGGTGTGAACCCCTTGAGGTGAATCTCTTTCGCTTATGCCATCCTGTACTTCACTTCGGCAGCACAAGTCAAGGTCGAACCATACCCTTAAATCTTTGGTACATCTTGTTCACTGAGTGAGTCTTGCTAGGTCGATTCCGATTGATAAGACCAAGATAGGGAATGTAGCTGCGAGAAAGAGCATGGCCAAAAAGTGACATCAAAAGATAAGAAAGAACGGTGATGATTGCATCAAAAAGCGTTTTATCAGAAGCATTCATATCACACGTTGAGCATGAGAGGCGAAGCACGCTTAGACTGATTTGGAGTATCGTCAGTCATCAGTCATTAAGGGTTGCCTGTCGTTTTCTTGAAGGAACCGAGATCTTAGGGCTTGATTGCGCGGAGCTTTACCAGCTACCGTGGTCACGGGGGGTCTATGTGGATACACACCCGGCAAATTAGCCCTGACTGCGTCAGATTACGCAACAGATACACCACAGGGAAGCGATCTGCAAGCATGCAAAGAGAGTCCGTGATAGGTATCGTATCAGGTGTGATTGAGATCATGAATACAAGATGAATACGTGATACGACAGCAAGGTATCAAGATCATGGATTACATCGGCTGTAGTCAGTCAGTTAAAAGACTGATCATACAGCCAAGAGAGGTTCTGCGAAGCGAAAGAGCAGCTTATCAAGAACGCATTAGGCGAGATGTTGAAGGTTTATTGGCGCAGCGAGTCGGGAGGCTTGTAAATAAGAGTATGCACATCGAATTGAACCGGGATCGATTTTGCCGCCGGTGGCATCAAATTGCAGAGCCATGTACCCGCGATACTCAGGGGCATTTGGGCCGCGAATTTGGGCATCTAGCAGCCGCGTCGCGTAGCAGGTAGGGGTGATGGTCTTCAACGCATATCACATGGGGCACTATGGCGGAATATATACCTTCGAGATGATGGATCAAAAAGCTTGTTGCACAAACGGAAAAATTTATTGGTGATTTCAAAAGCACTGTGCTTCTCGAAAGATCAGCACAAGCTCTCAGTGCATCGAGGTTATCAAACTATATCTCTCGCACGTGGCAATGACTGGTTCATCAGCTACGATATCGAAACGACTTTTATCTACAGATCAAGACCTTGTTGCACAAGCTCCGAGACCATTCTGATTGACCAAGTTTTATGATTCTTAATGACTTGTATACGTATATTGCTTTGATGGGATGAGGTCGGTTAAGCCTTGATGGCGAATTTTCTCTGGGGGAAGGCGATTCTGTTCTTTCTGGCCTTTGCGGTCTCTGCTCTCTGCTCTTCCTTGGTCAACTGTCTTCTGATGGCTCTAGTCTTCTTGGCGCGCATGTCCTTGGGCAGGTACTTCTTGGTAGCGTACAAAGCCTTAACCGACTCGCGCTGGTTCAAGTTAATGACGGTCAAGACACGAGCGATGTTCTTTCTGACAGTGTGGATTCTGGGCAAGGACGGCTTCTGGATCTTCTGCACCTTCAAGTTGGCCAACTCCTGCTTCAACTCCACCAACTGCTTCTGCAATTCCTCCTTCGACTTTGTTCTCAACTCATAAGTTTTAGTGCCGGCCATCTTTCCTGTTGAGTCTGCTTCCGCTGGTGCAAGATATCTGACTTTTCACGGCTTGGCTTCGGAATGCCTATCCTGCACACCGTACCAAAAGTTTTTTTTTGTGAAAATAAATATATGCAGGTGTGTCACGTGCCTTAGGCTTAAAGCCCTACTCATGATAACGCACCACCCTCTACGGTCCGCGTGTCACTAAATATATCAGGGACATTCAATTACTGGGCTATAAAGGTTGAATATTTCCGCAAGCGATCCTTTCCGTTCTACTCGGGATTTTTAACAGGCCGGGTGGCGGCGTTTTCAGCAACAACGGCGGCAGAAGGAGGAGAGGGTGTGGGGGAGGGGAAATGGGAAGGGAAGAGTAAGTGATAGAGTAGGCGAGCACCCCACCTTAGTTTGCTTTGTGCAAGTTGTCCGACAACCAGTCCAACCCATCGTACAAACCATCACCAGTCGTAGCGCACGTCGCCTGGATGTACCACTGTCTCTGGCGAATAGAATGCAAGCCCAACTTGTCGGTAATCTCGGCGGCGCTCATGGCGTTGGGCAAGTCCTGCTTGTTAGCAAACACCAACAAGATTGCGTCTCTCAACTCGTCCTCGTTCAACATTTGCTGCAACTCCTCTCTGGCCTCGGAAATACGGTCTCTGTCGTTGGAGTCGACAACAAAGATGATACCCTGAGTGTTTTGGAAGTAGTAGCGCCACAAGGGTCTGATCTTGTCCTGTCCACCGACATCCCACACGGTGAAGGAGATGTTTTTGTACTCGACGGTTTCGACGTTGAAGCCAATGGTGGGGATGGTGGTGACAATTTCACCCAACTTCAACTTGTAGAGAATGGTGGTCTTTCCGGCGGCGTCAAGGCCCACCATGAGGATACGCATTTCCTTGTTGCCGAAGAGCTTGGTGAACAAGCTGGAGAAAGTCAAGCCCATGTTGGAGATTAGTCTGCAGTTCTAGCGGTGATTCGCTGGCTTGAATTCTTCGATTTTGCTTTTCTCGTCCACATTTTTGTAGAGGACACGACTGATTAGGTAATAGGCGGGTCCCACAGGTGGAGATAGATAGACACGTTTAGAATCACACACGGTGTGTCCCCGGATCATTTCGAGTGGTTTTATTATTAACTTGGTATATTGTACTCTTAGCTAGCGAAAAGTATTTATAGCAAAAACTTGTTTTTGAGCTTCAATTTTCATGGTAAACCTTATTCGTCGCTTGCTCTTATCCAAAGGGCAACGCTAATTTCGCTCGGAATCTCTCCTTCCTCACTTTCCGACATTTATTTGACACTCACTGTACTTTTGTAGCGCCCGCATGAACACAGCGTAGCTGACCTCGCAATTATCGGGCTCCCAGAAAATCTCCAGGAGTCTAATGTGCCATGGCGGGTAATCCTGGAGATCAAGGGCCGGTCCGAAACTGATGACCAAATCAGCCTCGGGGCCCACCAATTCCACCAATTCCTTGTTGACAAGATCCACTGTGATATCCTCCACTGCAAGGTCCCCGCTTTGAGCGAGTTCACACATCAGCCGTGTGAGCTCCACGATCGTAGGCTTCCCATCGACGCGCGACAAGAGTGTGATCTCCAAGTCTACGCGTGTTTGCTCTCGTGCCTCTTCCAGTTGCAGAGTATCGCTACTCGCCATCCCGTCAGTAGGGGGTTGTGGGAGCGGCAGGGATCGCACGACCACATTCAAGTGAGGTATCCGGACCAGGTATTGGGGCATTTCGTGAGTGCCAAAGTAGTTACCCAAGTTTTTGCGGAGCGTACGCATGAGGATAGGAATGTAAGCCTGATGGTGTCGCAGCAATAAACCGCTCCGTTCATAAATGTATAGCAGAGGGATACCTGCAGAGAGCAGCCACGCAGAGACTTCACTGATCTCATCCATGAGCCCGTCTGCGCCGCCATTTTCGTCATCAGCATCCTTCAACTCCAAGATACACGACACGCGTCGCGGGATTTTCGACAACTTGTTCACGTCGCGGCGGATAACTTGCGGCAGCTTCAGCGGATAGTAAACAACCATGCGAAATTTGAGAATGAGGCGGCGCAACAGATGAAGTCCGTTACGGTAAAACGAGACCATGAAGAATATGAATAGCAAAATAGCGTGGTTGACGTAAAACAAGCAGCCTTTGAAGAGCGAGGCGTGTTCAGGGAGCAATGGCGCATCAATAACGCTTTTCACGATGAGCATAGGATGGGTGTGCGGGTCTTTGTGGGTGATCGCCTCGTGAGGTTTATTTCGGACCACGTCGCGCGCAGCGGCCTGGGGGAGGCTCGGCTCAGGGGTAGGCAGTAATTGAGACGAGCCCTCCGCGGGACCAGGGGCCAGGCGTGGCAGCACGAGCACCGAGGTGTCCACGGTGTTGACCCTATGACGACGGGCGGTAGCCATGAAGGTGGTGTAATTGAAATGCCAGCGGCTAAAAACGCAGTCGGTTTTTCTCTCTTATTTTGTAATCCTTCGGGGATCTGTGATCTCGTTGTTGCTTCCAGATGAAAATGACAGCTCCTGTGCCCTCTCGGCTATCGCGCGCGCCCTGCAGAGGAATCAGGGGAACTTACCAGCGGTTGCTTAAGGAATCTGTTCACAACCCCCGCACTATTTTTTCCTCCGGTGATGGGAAGTTACGATCAAAGCCGCTCCAAAAAATAGTCACGTGCCTTTGTCTCTGTCTTTGTCATGACAGGTGTCTTTTGCCTCAGGAGACGCGACAGTCTCGCCAATCGCGTATTACTGATGACAATAGGCCTGCGTCCGCGGACATGCAGTACGCGAGACATGCAGTACGCGAGCGGGAGGCAACAAGTCACTTGATTGTCTATGAGAAGCACTTTGTAACAAGTCACTTGATTGTCCATGAAAGTACTTTGTAACAAGTCACTTGATTGTCCATGAGAAGCACATTTGTCTTGTTCCTAAAAATGGGCCTCTCAGCCCGCTCAGAAAGAACCACACGCTTTATTGCATTCCACAATCCCCGCCTCTCGTGTTATAGTTGGTCGTATAGAAACTAGTCGTATAGGAATCGCCTCGGGCGAGGTACCTTAAAGGCACATCGCACAAAAGACGGAACATGGCAACTATACATAAATAGCCTCGTCTATTTTACTGCCGAGGGGCACGCTCTATCTTAATCCACAAGTAAAGGCCTATAAGATTAACACGTCAACTTTAGCAAAGCTGATCGCCAGACAATGCCGAATCTCGGGATAGAACACGTCACTAGAATTAGTCTTCTCCAAAACAGCGTGCTGGAAGCGGCAGTATCAGAGCACGCGATCAGGCGGGCGACGTATCCAATAACAGCCGCCTAGAGTACCACTTTCACTGCCCCCGTTGGATAGAACTAATCTCGCATTACAAGCTCGTAAAAAAACAGAACCGTCAAATTTACGGACGCGCCTTAATTAGCACCTGACGGTCGTTTATAAATTAATTGCACGTGGCGCAGTCGCCTCCTGATGGCGTCAGGCTCTTCCCCTCAATGATTTGCGTCGACTTTTTTTCACGTGTGGGGTAACTGAACGCCGCGCTCCAACTTATTGATAAGTAGCAGTAATGGACGGCTCAATCGACAATCAGTATGCAATTCACGATTATGCGCAAAAGGGCAATTACGATGGGGCCCAGCAGCTCTTGAATGCCGATTCTCTGGTGGCATTGCGCCAAGATCAGGACGAGCGTACGCCCCTCATGTGGGCATGTCTGGTAGCGGATGCGGCAATGGTCCAGCTTCTCTTACAGACGCCACGCGGGCCTGAAGCTGTAAGTGTTCCAGATGCCAGTGGCTGGTCGCCCATCCATGTGGCAGCTTCAATTGGTAACACCCGTATTCTCGAGAGTCTCTTGCAACTCGACCCGTCGCAAGTGGATTCCAAGACCAATGCGGGGTCGACGCCCTTGCATTTGGCAATTGGCAAGAACCACGTCAATGCTGTCAATCTTCTTGTGCAGGAGCACAATTGCAACGTGCGGGTCAAAGATAAGCGCGGTCTCACGGCATTGCACCGCGCCAGTGGCGGGGGTTATACCGAAATAGTAAAGCTTCTTCTTGCGAACGGCGCAGCGGTAAATGCCACAGATAACGAGGGCTGGACAGCATTGCACCATGCATTGGCGGAAGGAAACGAGGAAGTAGGGGTAGAACTATTACAAAGTGGTGCCGATGCTACGCTAACGTCGCAGGATGATCAGACGCCGCTACAGGTGGCGTTCGCACCGATACGGGCGCAGTTTGAAGTTTTGGTGGCGAAACACACATCGTGATCCCCACATTTGAGAGCGGTCCCCACACCCTAATACCCCACAATTGAGAGGGACCCACACGAGGAACCCGGTGAAGCCTACCCTGCGCCCCACCGGAATGAATAATCACAAAGGCCAACCTGTCCGTAATTAGTGACAAGGCAGGAGTATCGTATTTTTCTTGTCTAGGCCTGTTTGTAAACATCTCAATCTAGACTTCTTTTCGGCACACTTGCCCCATTCGGCTGCCGTAAGTTTACCACATCCTGCACAATGAACAATCGCCTGCATAATTTTGTTGCTCCTCGTTTGGGCGGCCAGAGATTTTTTTAGGGCAGCAAACGAGAGTGGCTGTGGCTAAGCAACCAACGGCAAAAGTATAAAACCCCAGCGGCCCTTAAAATTTTCGGGCGTCTTTGGAAAAAGATCACATATTTGCTCCAGATCTCACTTACTTTTTAACGAAACATCATCATGTTAGCAATTGGGGATACTGTATTGCGTGGCGTTAACTTTGTCTTCTTGATCATCGCATTGGCCTTGACTGGATCTTTGGCCTCGCAGCACAACAATTCACAAGTCAGCTTCTCCGTCTTTGCCTCGGTGTTTGCCATCATCACCTCCTCCTTCTATGGTGTCTTGGCCTACTTTGTCGAGGCCTGCGCCTGGCCCGTCGTCTTGTTCACATTTGACCTCTTGAACTTTGTCTTCACCTTTGCCGGGGCTACTGCCATTGCGGCCGGTATCGACGTGCACTCTTGCAAGAACAAGGAGTACCTCAACAGTAACAGCATCACCCGCGGGTCCGAGGACAGATGCAGAAAGGCCCAGGCCCTGTGCTTTTTCTTGTACATTCCTGCCTTTATTTTTGTTGCCTCCTTGATCTTTTCCGGATTGTCAATGGCCCAAGGTGGCATGTTTAGCAAACGCGGAAAGTCGTACGCTTGATTATTCAATTGGAAAAAATAACATGGCTCCAACTTGAAACTTCTGCGTTGCCTCTGAGAGTCGTGCACTTGCCACTATCCTTGGCCCTTATTATTGCACCCTAATGCATGGCTGCTGGCGGACTATAACCCTTTCTTTGTTTACCCCCGTTGAAAATGTGGTGTCTTAATTTCTCTGTGATTTCCGTCTTTTCCACTCGTCAGTGCCATTGGTGCGTGTGATTTGGCTTGAAGCATGGAATAAATTTATGTATTCTATCGATGGGCAGCGTTTTGTTTATTGTATTTGTAATTGTTGGCTTTGCATGTTTAATGTGGTTGTGAGTGCGGATTCCGATTCGTTGATTTCGCTCGCCGCCGAACTTGCAATACCGTTTAATGTTTCCGTTCCCCTTTAAAAACTGTTTCACTTTCAGATGTGGTTGGAGTCGCGCCCTATTGTGTTCAGGGGTGAAACTCCCGGTGTCTTGATGATACGTGATCGCATGGAAAATCGGGATCCCAATCGCATCGACGTGTTCTTTTCCCAATTGAGATCATACGGCTTTTGATCTAGTCGTTCACTAGTCTGCTAGTTTTTCCGAGTATTTTATACATCGCCGCTATTTACGTCTATGGTGGGCGCAAGAGTCATTGACCATGCGCGATGGGTCGATATTTGGTTTCTCGAGTCCTGTACCAACGCATCAGATTCGTGTTGTACGGATTGATTGGTTGCAGATGACATCTTCTGAATCAGGGCAATCAGTTCCCATCGGGTCTTACCTTGCACACCCACACAAATAATATTTCTTGATACACCCTTGATAAAGCCGCGCGCGGCGCATCGTATGACACGAAAAGATTAATGGATGCTCGTCAAATCTAGCACCTTGACTGCGACAGTATTTATCGCAGCGGGAGTGCCGCTGCTCCTGGCATCTCTACCCACTAGACACTACAGCGTTACTTCTTCAAGCTTTTGCGGGCCTCGCGCTCATACTGATTACTCTCGGCACCCTCAGTAGAGGCAATTGAATTCACAATGCTCGCCATCTTCTTGTGATAAGCGTCGTACATGTGTTTCTTCTCGTCAATCTGCTGCCTCGCAACAAAGCGGGTTTCGTGGCGGAAATCTTTCAAGGTGGACTTGCGCTCCTTCTTTAGTTGAGCCTTCATCTTGTTGATTTCCTGGCGCTCGCGATTGACATCGTACAGCTTCTTGTCCGGGTTGAAGTTTTCCTCATACTTTGGAATAGCAGTGGCGATTGCCAATTTCTTATGCTGTTGTAAAGCCAAAGGCTGGCGGTCGCGAGCAGTATTTTGGTAGACCCTGGTCATTGACGCCAAGAGTTCGCCCGTTTCACACGGGTCGGTCGAGGCATAGTACTTGACGGCATGCTTGACGACGGGGATGTAGGCGCTCAAAACTTCCAATAAGCAAGAATGATCCCGCCACAAGGTGATCCCGCGGCCCATAAGTTGTAGTGCTTTCAAGAGTATTGCCTTTTTGGTGGGGGCATCCGAGTTTGGAACTTTTTCAAGGCGCAGAAGCAGAAGCGGTGCGGCCTGGGAAATGGTGTCACGCTTACAAAGTGCAAAAGGACCGGTTTCAGTTTTGATGGTTGAAAGCAAAACTTTGGCATCATTATTTATTAGATGCGCTTCAGGGAGAAGCAAAAGCACCGTCCGCTCGAGGAAAGACGCCACCTCTGGATCATAGCGCTTCGATAATCGCTGATAGTTGAGTAGCGTGTCGCACAAGAAAACTCCGTGGCCGAGCATCCCTAGACCGATATCCTTTGTATGCATAAAGATGGCAAGAACTTGGTTCATCAATATCAAAGCCGGTGTCACAATCAAGTGGTAGTGGTCAGAGGTGGAGAACAAATACCCTGCCATTGCGAAGAACACAAGGTCGCGTTTGGAGATCTGGCACGGTACGGAGGTGATTCGGTTTTGGATGTTCTGCATTTCACTGCGCGCAGTCTCCACCAACGCTTCGTTATACGTGCGCAGCAAGTCGCGAATAAACGGTATCGCCATTTCCACAGAGTCACCAGGTTCTTGTGTGTCGCAGCAATGCAACACGTACTCAAACAATATGCCCACAAATTTGTCCATCTTTTCCTTGTTACCGGCAGCAAGTTTGGGCTGGTAGACAGTGATGATGCGCTTTATATGGTTAATTGATTGCTCGGCAGTTAGCGATTCAAGGGCCGACGTAAACTCCACAAGACTGCTGGGCATACTGACTGGTGCCGCGCGTGCCGCGCCAGTTCTGCCGAAAGCACCTGCAGATTCCGCGCTAGCTGTAGCCGATTCATCATCGTGATCACTACTATTTTCGCTATGTGCTCCACCGTCCCCCTCGTCATCCTCATCGGAGCCTGCCCAAAAGTCGTTGTCCAAGTCATCAGCCTCTGCCTCGCCACTAGTGCTCAACCCTTGCATTCGTGAAAGCCGATCGGCTTCCAACTTTGCCATCTTCTCTTTGCGTTCGGCCGCAAGCTCCTCGTCGGTCTTGGTCCGATCTGCGGGTACAGCACGCCGATCATACGTGAGCTCTCTCACTTTGGCTGCATAGGCCAATTCGTCTGGTGTTTGCAGAGAAATAGCCAGTTTCTGTGGCTTTCCCGCGCTTTGCATGCTCATCATGACGTCGCTAAAATCCTCATCCAAATCCATAATTTCATCCTGTGCTTTTTGATGCTGTTGCTGCCTCTGCTGCTTGTGAAACTTTGATTTTGCAATGATCTCTTGCATCACTTCCTTTTTAGACTTTTTACGCGGAGGTTCCATTTGGTCTTCGTCCACGTAGTGGGGTTTCAGATCCTCGGGTTCTTCCTCAAAGGACAAGGCTTTCCCTGAATGCGTCAAGGCGAACTCAGAGTCAGATTCGTTTTCTTCATCGTCACTGCCCAAGGCAAAGGCGTTGTTTTTGCGTTTCGCCGATGCTTGGCGCTCGCGCGTGAACCGCTCCAACATTTTCTCTTCTGCCGTCAAATGCTTTTGGTTCTCACCAAAGCGCCTGTCCACAACACCCCCTACTCTGCCGCGAGTGCGACGTTCTTTCTCGTACTGCAACCGCATATTCTTCTCGACGGCCAGATGAGTGCGGGTGGCATCATTGTGCTGCTTTGAGCCAGCTTTGACAAATTTGTTCCCCTGTACAATCGATACATCACGCTTCAAACGGTTTATTCTGTGGTCAAACTGATTAAAGTCCTGGCGGATGTTATTAATGATATGCTGTGTATCGTCGCGACGGCTCTCTGCGGGTGTATGAGTTCTCTTTTTGTTCTTTTTTGTGTTTGTTTGTCCCACCAACCCCTGCTCTTTGAGTGCAGCCTTGAGCTGCTTGAGCTGAGAGCCTGCCATCGGTGTGAGATTTAGTGCCTCAAAAGTTGTTGGCGAATGGAAATTCGATGCTCATCGGAAAAACTCTGGGGTGCAAATTCAGGATCGAGATTTTAGGGTGCGGCATTAGGCCCACACTACCATATCCACTAATTGGAACTAGATCAACATGGATATCTCAGATGATGCAACTACTCAGAACTCGACAAGTCACTAGCTCCATGACGTTATTTGATGAACCGTATTTGGATCACATCAGGCCATTACACATCACTGGTAGCAATACTGTGATCAGTCATATGTTTCAGGCATGCTATAATTCCAGAGCCCACGTATTCAAGTTAACGGAGCTCATTTCGGGGTATTCAGTACATGTGTGTGTCATTCGATGCAGGGATCGCCCTGTCTGGTGATTTAATGCTGAGATGTATTGAACCGGGGAACGGTGAGAGAATGGCATCTGTTCATCGATGAATGCATGAGTGAACCAAGTATTGAGAGGCTTAAATCAATTTGACCGTTCAGTTGACACTTCATTACATCGGACTCCCCATCCGTACCGGCAGGATCAAAGCTGATGTGATATCCATGAGTGACAAAAGTCTTTGGTGTGCGTCAGTCGCTCGACATGCCACTATACGCGCCAGTAAATACACGCTGTGCTTTTCTCATCGTTTACGATAATTCCAGGAATGACAGGAATCGTCTTCAATCTCGCTCACCGTGAAGATTTGCCTAAGTATTGTTCAAGTGGTGCTCAAGAAAGATACCTACCACAAATATGTAACTTGAAAAGTTCTTTCGACTACTCTTCCATTCGAGATGCACTTGCAATAGAATTTGCACGTTAATCATGATTGCGATTCGTGCGTCTTCAGCTCATTTCCATATCGATATCTTGTGTTCTATGCTGATTGAGATATCATGTGCAGTAAATTCAAGCATGGTACTTGAAAGGGAGAAAGACAGCGCGAGTATTTCGCCGTGAAATTCTTCTGCCGGACACTAGTATGAATCATGCTTCTCAAGAAAACAGTCTGGTAGTGGGATGCAATACTGGTAAGTCGTCAATCTATTTGGTGTAATTTGATCCGGCCAGAAGAGTGTTGTTTCCCCAAAAATTCGCGGCTATGCCAAATCATTTGCGACTGGCTTTACTGTTCTAGGCGCACGGTGATGACTTTGTAGTGATGGTGTCACGCTTGTGCTGTAATAATTCAACCGTGGCCAATTTTAATGGTACATTGTAAGTCATAGAGTTTTGAAATAGTAGAATTACCATGGTGCGTTTACAGTAATGAAATATTTTATTCAAAAATACTCGAGAGTAAAAAGAATTGAAGAGAAATGCATGGATGCAGGGGCCGGGATGGTGTAGCAAGATTGTTATTCCACATAGTAGCAATCCCATCTCTCATGCTTGCTGCGGGCGTTCGTTTTTTTCATAAAGTGATTTAGATGAGTGTACTGCTCAGACGACATGACGGATCATCCACAGAAACGCCTGCCGCAAGATTGAATTTCCCGCATAGTGATGACGAGATCGGGCCAAAAAAAGTAGACCGTCAGCACATATCTTGCGAGACTCAAGGGGTTGATATGGTCATTTTCAAAGCCGTGAAAGCATCACCGACCCACATCCTGCTTGTAGAACTGGTTAAGCATTCCCAAGATCCCCGCTTTCCTCCCGTTCCGAGCCTGGCCAATACTATCGATAGACTCATCAAACTTGTAATTGATTTCATAGGTCGATGAGCCGACCGCTTGATCTCCAAGCACGGGACCGAGAGTGTTGGACATGTGAGTAGGTTTGACTTTCAGGCTCAGGCCAGCGCGACTGGGACCGGGAGCATTATGGTTTGTCTCGTCGTTGCCGTAGCTCTTTAAAAAGTACATGTACAGCCGCGTCATTTTATCTTGCGGGTACAGGGTGTCACTCGACTCGTCAGAGTCAAAATCAGGGCCCTCTTCGTCGTCATCTTCTTGAGTATGGTCGTTGTGGCGTGAAGGCCGACTTTTAAAGCTGCGGCTGCGTTTCCGTGATGGCTTTTTCGAAAAGTTTTTAAGCTTCTCCTCAAAGTTGAACATGGCAAAGTAGCAGACGTACCCCATTCCATCGACGTGAACCGAGTATTCACGAAAGAAATCAATGATGGCGCCCGAGGAGGCCGCAGCTTTAAACCACAAAAGAAACGGGGTCACGATAATGCTCAAGAGCTCGTTCGCAATGAGCAAGATCTTGAGGCAGTAGAGGCGGCAGAATTCTTGCTTGACGGCCTGCGTGTGCAATCTTCCGCGCCACTTATTGGGCAAGTAGTGGGTGTAGTGGGCGACGTACCGCAAGCTCGCCTCCGGGTCACACACGAACGAGGACAAGCGGGTATTTGCGTGTTCCAGGGGCGGGCTGGATGCGTTCGGCGACGTGGACGATGCCATTGAGGGCGATGCCGACGGCGAAGTGACGGCCCATATCGTGCCGAAAACACTAATGTACAAGAGGGTCAGGCGGCCCGGGGAGAGCTCAAACAGCAAGAAGCTGTGGTCCTCGTTTTCAAACCACAAGCCCATAATGACTAGAGCCGCCAAGATGGCGCCCAGCACAAAATTGACGAGCTTCATGCTGTTGACCACTAGGGGTGCGCGCGGGAACTGGTTGATGTAGGTTGTAGCGGGACTCATGGAGAGAAATAGCCGCTTCGCAAAGATATGGGGGAGTTCGTTGAACTCGCGCAACTTCCATTGGGCATACGGGGTGTATTGCCTCAATCCAATGATCGACGCCGGATTAGATTTGTACTCGGTGAAGTAGCGGAAAAAGTACAAGAGCACAAAGTAAACCACGAGAAAGGGGCACAAGACGAGATTGATGAGGGCCGCCATGCGGAAACGCGCACTTAGCTCTTTCGCCATTTGATTTCGATTATAGTCCTTGAGGGTCAAGGGGTTGATGTGGCCGTGCGCGTTGAAAATGTAGTTGTAGATGCAGAGCTTCAAGTTCCATTCCAAGGTGCGAGTGAACACCAGGTCATTCTGGCAGAGGAGCCAGGTGCGATGCGCTCCTAGCGGGATGGAAATGCTCATATCCAACACTTGCTTGTTGATCAAGCCAATCATATAGTTTTCTTTCCGCATGATACGGTTGGCGATATCGTGCGGGTTTAGCCTGACTTTCGATACGAGGTCGTTGCGGTACGTGTCGCGGCCCAGGCCTCCTCCCTGGGTAAGACTGTTAAAATTTTTAAGGGCCGCGAGTCTTTCTACGATGGTTTTCCACGCAACAGTGCTGAGCTCCTCGTCGCTGGAGAAATCTAAAAGATGGCGGTAAAAGTTGCGGATCTCCATCAACTTGTAGCGGCAGTCAAAGTACAATTGGGCGATACGGAGAATGGTATATGCCATAAAGCCCAACAGCAACACCTTTGCAAAGGGGGGCACGCAGTGCACCCAGTAGTTGGGGATTATCAAGTCACGTAGCACAAGCGGCTTACCGGCCGGATGAGACAAGTGCTGCGAGAAGGACGAGTAGTCAATGCCGTACGTGACGAAAAGGGCAAACCAAACCACGAACACAAAAATGAATATATCTACTGCGCGTTCGAGAGCGATGTTGAGCATGCCCTGACCGCGGTAGTAATAGTAGATATCGGCGAGAAAGTCGTCCATATTCGTGATGTTAGCCCAGAGGTAGAGGGCGCGTTCGCGCGGGGCGATATAGGGGCGGTGCGGGCGCGGAGCCAGGGACCAGGCGACACGAGGGGCGCGTCTTGCGTACTGTGTTGGCTGTGCGTAGAGCGGGAGGACGTTGTCGTCAATGTGGGAAGGACTCTGGCCAATACCGGATTCTGTGAAGGGGACCGGCATATCAATGACGGGAGGACGCAGAGAAGCATCCAGCAGCGACAAGTCCAGACTTGCATCCAGGTCCAAGTCCAGGCCCAGGTCCAGTTCCAGCTGGATGTTTGCGAAGTTAGATTTTGAGGGGGGTAAGGGGGGCGGCGGGGCAGGATGCAGCAGAGAGGGAGTGGTATCCAGGTGGTTCTTTAGTTGTGAAGGCTGTTTCAGTAGATTCAGAGCCTGTTTCAGTGGGTTCAGAGACGGTATGCGGCCTAGAGGAACAGCATCCGCCGCGGTGACCACGTCAGGATCACCGAGCCCGTCATAAAAGTAGTTATCGACCAGGTTGTAAGGAGACTGGATTCCGAAAACGCGTGATAAGAAGGTTTCGCGTTGAGAAGCATCTGGCGAAGCGAATGCCATCAGATAAGAGCTGTTATCACGTTTTGGCATGGATCCAGGGATGGATTAGCGGCTAGGGATAGGGAACAATCACCAAGATAAGCCTTGGGTCACATGATCAAATGTTATGCTGGGGGTAGATCGTAGTAGCGAGGGTTCCGTGGGGAGAATATTGTTTTATGGGAGCTCAGAACATCGAGCTACTCCATGTGGGCGGTTGATGCTGATTCTAGTCTGTGTGGGCTATAATGTGAATGTCGGCCTATTCTATCTGTTGCTTGGTGAATGTCGAGCCTGGTGTGTGCAGTGATGGAGTCCACCACGGTACCTGACGCGACTACCGAATCTGCCGTGATTGCGTTGTCGGATAATGCAGGATAGGAAAACCGGATCCTTGCATTATCCAACATACCGAGAAACATTAGTTATTATACGGGCATAATAGGGTTGAGAGCGGGTAGATTTCTCTGGTCGCTGGCGCCTTCTTCTATTATCCCACGAGTATTGTCATGTGTCACGCCTAGTATCGCACTGACAATTCTCACGTAAGCGACTTGTGGTCGCGGAACCCCTCCCAATTCTGGTGAGGCGGAAAAAATATTCGGAAATAGACGGGAACGAGGAGATTTGAAAAGCGGGGAATGATCTATCACGTGATGGTCTACCGAAGTTGTTTCCCCCTGCCCCGTACCCCAGAGTGACGTCAAGTCATCCTTGTGTCGCGTGATGTGCGTTACGACTCACACAGATCCACCCACATTGCCGGGCCCACTCGCTGCTGCGGTAAAGGACTAGGCCCACGTGGGGCGGGGATACCACATTGACAAACTGCTGACAAAATATGGTAAAATAAATCGTGGTTGGCGTCCTCCGCGGAGGGGCTCCGTATATGCGCTATTGATGACGTCCTCTCCCCTTCCTAGCCTGCCCCGCTTTATTTTTGATATCCCGGATGACCGGGTTTGCGTGTCTTGTCTTGGCGACTATTATCGCGACTGTGCATAAGAAGCGCAAAATATTTTTGGCCTAAACTATATTGGCGTGACCCATCCTGATCAGGCATGACCCATACTATGACCCATACTGATTGTTGGCATGACCATCCACCGTATCATGCCACTATTCAGCTCTTCTGTTGATGGAAACGGCCGACCCGACCCGAGCCGCATTCCAGCCGCGAATGCTATCACCGCTGGATTTACCACCGCTCAACTTCTAATAACCCCGCTGTTATCACTGTCGGATTAGTAACAGACCTCCGCTGTATTTTTAACAGGCCTCTGCTGTATTTTTAACAGACCTCCGCTGTATTTTTAACAGGCCTCTGCTGTATTTTTAACAGACCCGCGTCTTGAACAAACCTATGCTGGCCTTTTAATAGAACCCAGGAGTAAGGGGCCGCTCGTATATACGCTCGGCTTTGATTGTAGTGCGTATTTGCTCAGCATAGGGGCTCAGCTCGAAAACGAGCAAATTTTCGCAGCCGCAGCAGTATGGCCCCACCGGGAAGCGCATTCCCAAAGGAGCTGTACGCACACATGGACCGCGAACGCATGAATGCATGTCACATCACATCATATCACATGCATCCCGCAGCAGATCCCAGCCCCGACCGGCCAACGACTGCCGTTCAACCAAGACGTTGCAGATGATCAAGCGAAAAAAACATCCGCAGACACGGAAAGAATTCATGCAAAAAATACGAAAGCTACCGGTCTGACCCCACATTTGGGTCCCCCGCACACGCCCCTGCCCGCCACCCACCCCCCCCCACTCCAACCTCGGCCCCGTAACCAGCCGTTTGGACCCCACGGGGGCTCCACCCGCCCAC
>JAKTSS010000238.1:0-19282 GCA_030580355.1 Debaryomycetaceae sp. yHKB357 | reverse complement strand
CGGCCCCGGCTGCCAACCCCGCTGCCCCGGCTTCTCCTGCTCCGGCTGGTGACAACAAGGTCGCCGCCGCCGCTCCCGCCTCCAGCGCTCCGGCCCTGTCCCCGGCTGCATCTCCCTCCAGTGCTCCTTCCTCTGGCTCCAGCTCCGGCTCCAACTCTGGCTCGGCCGACACTTCGGCCGGCGCCGCCGGTGCCGCCGGTATTGTGTACAGCCCTTACAACGGTGATGGTACTTGCAAGAGTGCTGACCAGGTCAAGGGCGATCTCGCAAAGTTGAGCGGATTCAACATCATCAGACTCTATGGTGTTGACTGCAACCAGGTCCAGAACGTGCTCGCGGGTAAGCTGTCCAACCAGAAGATCCTCGCCGGTATCTTTGACGTCAACCAGCTCGACTCCGCCGTCAAGTCGTTGGCCGACTCCGTCACTGCTGTCAGCGGTGGCTGGAACAACGTCCACGCCGTCACCATCGGTAACGAGTTGATTCTCACCAACCAGATCAGCCCCAGTGACCTCAAGCTGAAGGTCAACCTGGCCAAGGCTACCCTCAGTGGCCGTGGCTACAACGGCTTGGTCAACTCTGTTGACGTTGCTGGCTCCTACCTTGCCCACCCCGAGCTCTGTGACCTTGCCGACGAGGTCTACATCAACGCTCACGGCTTCTTTGACCCCAACTGCGAGGCTTCCACCGCTGGTGACTGGCTTTACCGCACTGTCCAGTCTGTTTCGGCCGCCTGCAATGGTAAGAAGGTGTTTGTAACCGAGACCGGATGGCCTCACCAGGGTGGTGCCAACGGTAAGGCCGTGCCCTCCCCTGAGAACCAGTCCGCTGCCATCTCCTCCATCAAGAACAAGATGGGTGACGACGTGGTGTTGTTCACTGCGTTCGACGATGACTGGAAGAAGGACAATGGCGGAACCTTTGGCGCTGAAAAGTTCTACGGTATTTTCCAGCACTAAATGGTTGGCGGTCTCCTCCTTCCTACTGTTCCTCCCTTCAGATCCCTCTCCCCCTCCCCTCTGTCACCTTCCCTCGTGGTTGCGCTCTGGCTAGTGCTGCGGCAAGTTTTGCGGCGTTAAATATTTTTTTATAACATTATACAAATTGTGGAAATAAGTCTTGTTCCAGTCCTTCTTCCTATGCATGACGCATCCGGCATGCTTAGAGCGCAATAACTTCAATGTCACAGTGTAATTGCACAAACTCATGTATTGCTCGCGGCGTATCATCATTGACCAAATACCGAGCCAAACGCTCGCTTGATAAATCCGAAACCCGAATTCTGACGACCACAATTTGGCCGGGTTCGGCGGATGCCAGGCACCGTCTAACCAGCTAGGAGTGTGTGCAGCAAGCTTCTGTACCAAAAGTAGAACGCCTTCACTAACCATGCACAGAAAGGTAAAAGTCTTGGGTGGATTGGTACTAGAGTGGAGAATCTACAGTGGACCTGCCCAATGAGGTGGTTCGTTTAATCTTTATTAGACTTGCAATGTGGAATTCCAGGAAAATGCAAGGAGCCGTCTGTAAACCGTATCATGATTCAGGGAACTGTCACTGAACTTTACTGAACGCGATCACACAGTGTTTATTGCAAGTGAGAGAGATTCCTTCTAAGCTTGACTGTTTTCGCACAACAAAACGAAAAGTCATTCATAAATACAGAATAAAAGCTTGAGAAGTACTGTGATGGCAACGGACCAAACACCCCAAAGACTCAGAAAGCATAGTTCGTATGCCAGATTTCAACACATCAAGAACATAATCCGGGAGATTGGAGTTTACGTATGCATGAAATACATTGCAATGTGCCGACCATTTGTACATGAACTTTACAAGGCATCACCCACAACACCCGAAACAGTTGCGTACACTAACTGTATGCGTACCGTAACGAGGCTGATCCCGTATGAGCATTGTCGTACCCGGGCTGCCAACACACAGCCGTAAATGGGAAACAAACTGGTAATCTTTTGCTTCACCACCATTTATGAATTTCCCTTCGCTTCATGTCAATGCTAAAGGATGGATGGAAAAAGGCATTCGAGCAATGATGACTATTTAGATAGTTGACAATTGCCACTGTATTACATGTCAGGCTAGCTTTGAGTTTCATAGCAGCCTCACGTACCACGCAACATCTTACACAGAATATAGCATGTCCTTTCGTGTCGCAAGAGAGGCAGAGCAAAATACAGAGTGCAAGAGTCACGTCTCGTTCCTATTGACAGCAGTAATTCCAGATACATAGCACTGAAGGAATAGCATGGACTCCTTCCTGTAGATGAAAAGCACGCTTGCAAGTAGCAACGCCGCCCTTTCAAGACTCTAGGCTCTCGCGATTCATAGTTTCCACTCCCTTCAAGAAGATCTTTCGATCCTCAATATCCTCCTCATTGTACATTTTTCCCAACTCTTTCTCATCGGGGGTATCGAGCATGGCATCGTAATCGGGATTCCAGATTCCCCTGACCCCCTTGATATTGAGCATGTCGTACATGGACGTGGTGTTGTCATGATCCTCGAGGAACGCTCTCAAGAAAAATTTCATAAAGAGCAACACCATCAGAACTTCGGCGTTGACGGCCCGCATAATATGAGAAACAAATACTTCTGTGATCCCCAACTCCACAAAACTCTGGAACAATTCCACAATGTCCGTGTTTGAGTCCAATATCTTCTGTGCTCGACTCAAAAAGAGTTCTGGATTGTCCACCAAGGTCTGGTCACTGAACAAATCTTTGAACTCTGCATCTCTTTCGATATACTTGATGGTGATGGCATACAGTTCTTGATCGGGATCAAGCTCGTGGTGGCGATTCTCCTCAGCAACGAGATCAGGCTCAATGAATGTCTCTTGGTGGTGTTGTGTGTGTTGTGTGTTATGTTGCTGTTGCTGCGGCTGTTGCTGATACTGTGGCTGTTGAAGCGGCTGATTTTGCTGTTGATGTTGAAGTGGCTGATTTTGCTGTTGATGTTGAAGCAGCTGATTTTGCTGTCGATGCGGCACGCTACCTCCGTTTGTCACTGACGTAACAGCATTGACCACCTCATCTAACTCCGTCAGCAGCGGAGGAGTGTGGAACTCGTCTCGCTGCCGAACATGCTGCTCGAGCAACTGCGCGTCGATGTTATCGTTATTGTCGGCCGGGCGCGGACCCGCGTGCGTCAGTTCGTGCTGCAGTTCAAGCAACTTGAGCTCCACGGCGTTGCGTTTCTTTTCGCCCTGGGGTCTGGGTATAGCCGTGAACTGCTCGTGCTTGACCTTGTCGTCGGCGATACGGACCAACGGGCGCGGACAGAGACCCTTTTGGCGGCAGTCTTCATAGTATGAGATGTAGGTGGTGAGCGTGCCGGCGCCGACATGCTTGCGGTAGCGATCGCGCCACGAGTGGAGCGAGTGCGTCGGGTTCTTCTTGTACAAGCACGAGAAAAAGGTGTAGGGGAGGGCGAACTTTGCCGAGGTTGCCTGGGAAGGGTCAAAGATATCGATACCGCGATCGGCGATGTAGTCACGGGCCATGCAGCACATGAGAAAGTCGTCGTCGCCGGTAAACTTATTCTTTAGAGTAGCCGGGAGCGAGTCGAGACCCATGGGGATGTAGCGACCCTGTGCGTCGCGCACAGGCTCGCCCTTCAGGTCAATTTGGTAGCAATAGTCAAGACGCGGAGCGAGCACTTTGCGGTAGCGGCTGCGGATGGAGTTGCCGGTATGGCCCTTGAGCATATCCTCCTTTGCCAATTCCTTGAACAAGTGGTGGGTGTTGCGGAGATGGGCATGGAGGCGGACTTTTTCCAAGATGAACTCGTCCTTTTCCGGGGTGTAGCGGTAGTGAGGACGCGTCGAGTGGCCCGAGGCGGACGCGCCGGATTTCGACTTGACGGGCTGGGGAGCGGAAGCGGCGGTGGCAGCGGCGGTGGCGGCGGAAGAGGAGGAGGCGGTAGAGATGTCATCAGGAGCGAGGCGGGCGGCGGCATTGGCAATTGCGCGATGCTGGGACATGAGATCGGGCTGATGCAGGAATTGGTGGAGGTGGGGGTCCTGGAGAGGGTCATGCAGGCGATGATGGATAGGATGGGTTGAGTGGTCAATGTACTGATAGGGCAGCATGGAAGCAAAACGGGCCAAGCTGGCCAGGTCAGTGAGGTACTTGCCGGACAAGCCGCGCTGCCCTGGGATCGGAGTGGTGGAAACGAGAACAGGGGCCGGGCTCGAGGTGAGGGAGGAGGAAAGAACACCGCCGAGGGAGCGAATGATCCTGGCATAGTAGTCGTAGTTGGGGTCCTGGGGGGGAACGTAAAAGTGCGGCGGCGCGTACTCGCCGGTGTACTCGTCAAAGTCAATGTTCATGGGGCCTAATGGCTGCGAAAAGTCTGAGGATGGAGGCATGGATGTTTGTTGTTTACTGATTTGGGTTGCGGCGATGATGAATTTTTTTGAGGCAGGTTGGCGGCTGACTAATCTTGCTTATTAATATTATGGTTTTGGCACGTGATATGTGACATGTTCTTCTAATTGGATATCACGTGATATGTGACATATTGTGATATCTGTTACCTCCACGATAAACACTCTCCCCAGATTCCTACAACGACCAAAGCCAACGACACCATCGTCGCTGCCCCGCTCACAATGCTGCTTCCCCGTATTCGCTTCAACTGACTGACCCACTCCTTGCGCCGAAGTGCCTCTTCGGCCTCGTCGACTACCAGCACCGGCACCGGCGAGGGCACCGCTGACGACTCCGGCGTCAGTTGCGACAGCAGATTGCTGGTGCTGCTGCCATGCCCCTTCACGTGCACGTACTCTTCACTCGCGCCTGTTGCGTTCCACGTCTGGCTTGTTTGTGAGAACGGGCACATTTCGCCCATACCCGCACTAGAGTGCAAGGCACACACGCTGCGCATGGCAATGCACCTGAGCCGGCTACACGCAGACCACACCGTGGCCCAGTTGGTGTACAGATAGAATGCCAGGGCGACCCCGCTGCACACGGACGCGTAGACTAGATACGGGTGCCGCTGGCTGGGCGGTGCATGGGTAAAGGCGGCTCCGAGTAGCGACAGGACAAGAGGTCCTGCGACAGTGGCGGTGATCCACGACCAGTCCGCAACTTTGCTCGCGCGCTCCGTCAAGGAGGCGGGTGGACGGGGGTACTGCAACTGCGCCATGAGCCCCGGAACAACGCGGTACGCGCTCCACAAGTAGTAGGAGCCTATGCCTGCAAGTCCAATTGCACCGAGCCCTTTGAACACAATGTATGGTTCCAGATGTGCTGTTGACATGATTGTAAATAGGAAAACGGGTCGTGTAATGGCAAGCGCCAGTTTTTTTTCCCTTTTCCTTCTGTGGCAAGATACCGATAACGGCCTGCAGATAAGGTTCCGCGTGACTCGTGTGGAGATGCTCAGCTAATAGATGACAGTGGGAGGTGCTTAGCTAGCAGTGATGACAGTGGGGGGCGCTTAGCTAATAGATGAGGGTGGGGGTGCTTAGCTAACGATGATGACAGTGTGGGGATGCAAGAATTGTGATGATCGCATGCGAGAGGGTAGTTAGTTTTCTGGGAGTAGACTCACTTTGAGGATCGAATGCAGCTTTGTGGTATCCCACAATTGCGTCTCGGCCGTTCTCAAAGACATGTGGCTTCACAAATTGGACCCTTCAATTTTGATCAGACAAAAGTTCTCCTATCGTCTTGTCTCGCTTTTCCCGAATAGTCTTCCTCTCAAGTAGTCTCACTTTCTCTCCCATAGTCTCACTGCACCCTAGTGATCAAACTTTTCTTCGAGTAATATCAATTCCTCTCCAGTGGCCACACTTCTCTGCTAGTCTCGCTTTCTCTCGAATAGTCTTCTATCGAGTAGTCTTCTAACGAGTAGTCTTCTCTCGATCAGTCTTCTCTCAATTAGTCTCGCTTCTTCGCATGTGATTTCTCTTCAAGCAATTCACGAGTCATCTAACTTTCCAAGAGAACCACTCATCATCAAACTTGCTAGTCACCTCACTTCTCGGTCTTCTCCAAGCAATCCAACCACGCTTTCGAAACAACTTCACTCGGGGCATTCTCCCATTTTATAGCACACACTTCACATCAACCATTCTGGCGCGAGCTCCGGCTTGATATCTACCAAACCAATATCAAAACTCTCGACAAGGAGCTCTACCGCTATTCGTCCTCCACGCGCCCCGGTAAACCGGCGGTATTCCTCCGAAACGCTCGCCAAATTCCATCCTTGAAGTCGACGCAAACATCCGATTACCGTGCCAGTGCGATGCCGTCCCATCCCACAACATACAAGTAAGGGATAAGTATGTTTATTCGCGATAGTGTCCAAGGCCTTTTTGATGGTGGCCTCATTGAGTGAATCCCACGGGTTTAATGGGGGCATCCCGCCACACCAGCGCGGATCCGTCGCGGTCCCATTGGTGAACTCGCTAGCAATCCCAATAAACTCAATGTTGATGCCTGCATCCAAGCAAAACTCCATGAAATCGTCCTGTGGCTCCTCGCTCGCGAGCCACAAAATAGTCTTCAAGCCCAAACTTTGGAGGAATGGTTGGTTTATAATGCTCGGCTGGCCCAGACGGTAAAGCTGTCGTTCCACAGGACAGAAATTTAGAGGAGGAATAATGCGTAGTGTGGGGGGTAAGTTCACGAGCCTCTTGCCGGTGGCTCCAGAAGTACTAGCATCCGTGCCGTCATTTATACTCGAGCTCATTGGACGAACTAGAGTAATCCTGCGGGGACGCGGTAGAGAAAAAATCCACGCTACTCTACGCCAAACTTTGACGATGTGTACTTTATTCTGTACGTGATTATTAAAATAGGATGTGAGACTTCTTTGTAGGCATACAATTGCAATATCCGGAATTCGCTGTAGATTAATTTATATTATGAAACAATATTATCAAGGTAGTTTCTTTGAGATTCATATATCGTAATATAGTCCCGACCTTGACAACTTCCCACGCTGCAGGAATATTTCACGGCTTCATCCTCCACACCCACAGTCCCAATCATGCCTAAACCTGCCTCGGCATCAAAGATTGCGAATAGCATCAAGAACAGTAGACCGTCCCTGGCTCTGGCCAAGGGGCTGTCCAATCCCGCTTCCCTGTCGTCTTCCCTGGCGTCTCCAGCTGTATCCGCAAAACTCGCTCTTGGTGACGTGGTGTCTGCCTTCAACACCACTTTTGACGATTACTGCCGTACCATGACTCCCCGTCTTATGGTCATTGACATTTTCTTGTCTTTTCTCGTCGCGTTGGGCGCTTTGCAGTTCATCTACGTCTTGCTAGTCGGTAACTTCCCCTTCAACGCCTTCTTGGGCGGCTTTATTAGCTGCGTCGGCCAATTCGTCTTACTCGTCAGCTTGCGTCTCCAAATAAAACCCTCGCAAACCGTGGAGGGAAAGGCTCCTCTGAAACTGCAATTCAACATCTCTCCTGAACGCGCGTTTGGCGATTTCATCTTTGCAAGTTTGATCTTGCATTTTATTGTCTACCACTTTATCAATTGATCTCGCGTGGATTTTGGAAAATCGTGCTGCTACTATGGTGATGGCTAAAGAGTCTGTCATCCATACATGACAAATTATGAGAATAAACGCCCCTTTTTCAGATATTGCGGTGCTCTTCGCACTCTCGCCCATAAAAATGAACATGGACAAGTGATTTATGTCCACCTTCAAAGCATTCTGTGCTCTGTTATATTAGTACGTCTATAAGTTAAACACCGTCTGATAAGAATCTCCATCGATCTCATTTAGCTCTTTGTACTTGTATTTGCACGCGATCTGTTGAAGAATTGACCAAAGTCAACATCTCATATTTACTACACATCGACTGAGCTCGTTAACCAGTAGTGACGTGATTGTGTCACAATTATACCGAAGTGATTATGATTATTGTGGGAAACAGACTGAAACATTACAGTCTACGGTATTTTGTGCAATGCGACCCTCGCCGTCAACAAGCTCTGCTCGAGACAACAAATTAGACTTTCAGTCGCTAAATTCACCTACACAAAATCATTATAGACCTAAATGCTTAACAGCGATGGCTTCTCATGCTGATATAGGTTCAATCAGGGAACTGTGTACCCAAGTGAGATATGCCTGTCCAGGATTCTCGCCCCGCTGTATCGCTTTGAAGTACGGGTTGCCACTTTCAGGATCACCAGGGAAAGCCGCCCATTCCCGAATAGCTTCGGGTAATGTCTTGTACTTGTATGGAGTCAAAAACGGACTCGGGAAGCATTTGAGTGGCAACTTCGCATAGTAGTCGTGCCACACAATGTACGCGTGCTCGGCCGTTTTGCCCTCGTCAATTGCACGCTGATACGGCCCCTCGGGCACGCTGTCGCTATAGATTTGGCATTCGGCAGAGTCAAAAATCTTTTGCAACCTTTCAAGCTCTTCATTGTGCTTGTCTACCGAGGTGTTCATTTGCTCTTCCCCCAGACCACCCAAGACCAAAATAGGAAACACACAAATAAAGAAATAGTCGGCAAGCATAGTCACAATTGATTCTCAGGAGCAAGTGCGGCCCCGCTCTTTATATATTGGCGATCGAATGAACCTCAAACCTTATTCGCTCGGTAAAAGCCTATAAAAATGGTGGTCGTCAAAAGTGCGTGACGAGAGCTTTTCTGTTCGTCGCTTTTTCTGATACAATGTGAATCCTCATGTGGCACCTAATTCTAAAGCCTCGACCTTCAGAATACACCTCTGATCCAGCGTGCCACACCAGACTTGCTGTCCTCTTTCCTGGCCCACCGGCACCGACGGTTTCAAAGCGATTGCTTTACTTATCCATCAGCTTCCCTAAGAGCAATCGGAATTCTTACCACCTATATCAAACAACGTGCCAGTAGAGAAACACAATCCAGTGAAGAAATGAAGTCACTTGTCGGCATCATGTTTGGAAGAAATGGAAGTGACCAATCCTGCGACTAGATTTTTATATCCGGTCGAGCACATTACAACCTTGAGATCGATCATGTCTCTAATTTGCAATAGAGTGTCAGCGCTTTGCCCTTCTAATTGCGCACACAAAACGTCTACGCCAATATCCTCTGGTATCAGCAAGTGCGAGATTGAGTTTGACGTCACTTGAAAATTCTGTCGTGTACAATACTTTCACAATTTGATTCCGGGCTACTTGTACCGAGTGTGTAAAAAACAGCGGGACATGGATCATCGATAGATTCTTCGAGAAATGATACACAGGTGCAAGTATGATCACTTTGTTCGGATGCTGGGACATGGTTTATGTCGCAAAGAACTTCCAGCCCACACGAGATGAACAGGAGCCAACCTCGTTTCACACAGGGTAATTGGCTTAAAGCTTTTATCCCAGAACCACAGATGGATGTGATCCCTACAATTTTCCCGCATTGCATGCCTACCATAAATCTTTCGCACTTGACGTTTCACACTAATTATGCACAATACTGCTCAACTTGAAAATGGTAACCTAACCTAAAACTTGTCCGGAAATTCTTTCTTCATCCAATCGATGTAAGCCTTTCCTGGTGTATAACCATTCTTGATCGCTTCGATATAAGGCGAACCCAACTCAGGCCGGTACTGGGCATTATACCTGACTTCTCTGAAATGAGACCACGCGTTAAAAGCGTCAATAACACCTTCACCGTCAAACCGAGCATCATTATAAGGCAGCGGGAAGCATTTGTCCGGCAAAGTGCTAAAGTGCTTTTCCCATGCTTCAAACGCCTCCTCTGGACGCAATCCTTCATCGATCGCCACCCTATAGGGGCTTTCCGGTAGGTCAACGCTACCCAAATTGCATTCCGGCAGGTCGACATCCTGGTTAAAAATCTCCAAAGACAGAGCCTCCGAATTCGAAGCAGTCGCAGTCTTCAAGAAAAGAAGAGTAGAGATTAAAAGGCTAGGTGAAAGCATTATCACGACCAATTTTACCAGGGTCATATCCTCGGAAATATCAAGTCCTTTTATACTCTTACGGCTTTCGCTTGGAGCTGCGATTGTCCATTTCGTTGCCGACTATTCTTGCAAGGAACCGAATTGAGAATTCATTGAAGGTGCTTTGATCAAGCGCATTTGCCTGCCTTCTACTGAAGTATCAAGGTGGTACTTCATGACTGATTCTTCAACTTCCTACAACACTGAATTTTTGGTCCAGAATTATTCTCAAGTTTGCGATGATTTGAGGCTTGTACGGATGGTGTGCGCTGCACGCTTCGCGTTCTAAGAATTGGATTGGAATCACTTCGAAGTATAGGTGAAAAACTCAATACCTCACGTTTTGAGACCGGGCAAGTATCACTCAATCTTGAAAGTCACATACGCTTAAACTTCAAGTGTGATAACATGATTGTAGGATTTTGTCGTCCGTATTATTCACGAGCCACTTCAAATCTCAAGAATTATCGTCAAAGGGTTCAAGCTGTTGAGTGACTTCTTTTCTTTTTCACGTGTTCAAGGGTGAAGAAGCTGTATGAAACCTTAGCATCTAGACTCCTTCATCGAGCAGGCGACGCTTGCTGCGTTTCTTAATTGGGACACAAGTTTGAAATGTCAGGCGCTTATACGTGAATCACGCTCACTTACTCACGTCCAAGCCGAAGCACTTAATTTTACTACCATATATCCAACAGAAGCAACACTAAATCTTTCACAAACACAAACTATACACCATTAACTATTCATAATGATATTTGCTTGACGCCGATACCTGGATCCGAGCTCTTTGCCTGAGCTTTGAACCATGCGGAATAAGCTTCTTCGTCAGATGCACCCTGAATGATTGCATCGAGATAAGGGCTCGAAACAAAGTCTTGGCTGTGAAACTTTTTCAAAGAGGTTTGGAAAACTCGCCACACCAAGGCTGTGTGCATGTTATCCTTTGATCCTCGATTGTCTTGACAATATTCCCATGCATCATAGGGCTCATTTTGGGCGAAATCAATTTCCTTGCTTAATTTCTTAGCAAGCGCCACCGCTTGCTCGTGTGAATACCCATATCTCACAGCATCATCATATGGGTGAGGATCACAGAGGGTTTCCTCCATTTCACCCTTTTTGGTGAAATAATTTTTCCAGGCTTTGAACGACTCTTGAGGAGGCTTGCCTTGAAGGATAGCTTGGCAGTAAGGATTCACTGCATCGTATTGCGCCTTGAAATCAGACTGATCAACATCACACTTCGGTAAAAATTTAGATTCAGTGGCCGAAAGACAGTGGGCCACAACGGCAATAGCAAGCACCGAAAGCACGGAAACGAAATTTCTTGACATGTTGTTTGGTGGATGATTTGGTTGAGCCCATGACCTTTATACTTGTAGCCTTTGTATGATTCATGAATACTCTGCCTGCTCCACTCGCCAACTTACGCCAATTAATTTGGCCGAGAAGAAGGGCATCCTCGTCAAAATATGGTTTCAAGTACGGTGTCTTGCAGAAATAGATGTAATAGGTATGAGTGACGTTGCGAAGATCCAAACAGAGAGCAAAACATCTTCCTATGAAAGCTGATTCCCTGCGGCCTTTTGGCATGGGGTCTTTTGGTGCTAATTTTGCATCCCGACCCGATCCATCCATCGTGTAGTTCTGACGAGAAGATGACTAGTTCCAGCACACGCGTCTCGTCATGCGGTAAAGCATGCATACTCGGATACAAGGCACGCAACATGCGGCACAGAATCTGATATACCGCGCTTGTTTTGTGGGGATAGTTTCCAAATACGTGATATTTGCTTCGTGGATCGTTTACGGATCTCTGCGCTGTCATTTTTTGTGCTTTGCTTTAATTTGGTAGTTTCACTGAGCGTATTATGCTATTCGTTTCTGTATGAATTCTCGTGGGAGAAAAGTGGCAATGGCAGTGTCTTGAATACAATTTCGAAGGTGCTACTGTCTTTACGAAATCCTGGGGAGGTTTTTTTGCACCCAAATTTCAGTTGCAGTTTTGTCCATTCTTCACCAGAATTCAGACTTAGTTCAAGGCCGGCAATCTCTGACGATCAATCTTGAACCTATGCTAGAACAGCGACGCTATTCATGAGCCCAGGTGACACCACATCAAGATGGGGAGCCAAAAAAAGTAATTTGCTTGGCAACGACGTTTGAACAGATATATTCGGGCTAAAGATTTAAGCCTATACTTTGAAGAGATGATACGCATCCGTATCTATTGCCGCGATACTAGAGTATCAAGATGTGCGGGACAATTACACTGGAGTGCGCGGCTGGTAAGGAGAGCGTCGAAAGTCTTTTTCTTGGTTGCAGGTAAAATATTCTGCCCCAGTAAACGACTTTACAGTTCTGGCACGCAACTGCATTATCCGGCAGTCTCTTGACGTGTCAAAAATGCCAAGCGCGATTCCCCAAAGAAGGAGCAAAGTGGAGTCATTTTTAATGGCCAAAGTTTCCATTCTGGATCGCTTTAACATTGGCGTTTCATGGAAAGTGGTGAAGACTGAAACAATTAGCATTTTGGATGGAGCGCATTATATCGTACCAGGGATATACGCCATTGGCAAATGGATCCGAAAGCATTTTCAATTAGTGTCAGACTGCCATGTTGTATTACATGTGTGCGCCGTATCGAGCCAAGTTAAATATCATAGACACTTTAATAACTTTAATACTTGAGCAAATACAGTCCATCGTGCCACATGGCGATATGAATCGTGAGATGGCATAGCGTCCATGCCAAAAACAGAACCTGTATGAGATCTGCAAAGCAAGTACTCAGGTTGATATCGGATCTCCGCAATAAGTATAGAGCCCATCGCTAGTCATACTCCCAACACGCGTAAGACGCTTTGAGTGTATTCTTGGTGCGTTTCGAGTGCTAGGAAGAACGAATAGGTGCAAAGTGCGATACAGTTTCATGATCATTGGTAAGACCTGGCTATTAACCAAGTTTAGGACTGAACCACTAGTGAGCAGTAGAAAAATTGCAAATACTTCAATGCGGTATATGTCACGACAGTCCTTTTGAATGATATGGCAAATACCATTCTTTCGGTAGAAAGGAGCCAAGCACTCGAACTTGATGGCCGGGCAATAGCTGAAATAGCAGCGTCTAGACCAAAGTATTTACAAATTTGAAGATGCAGACAAGAGACATTTAATCTGCAGCAAAAGTGCGGTAAATCATAAAGATGAGGGCAGAACTGACGTGCAACGAATTTACGTTTTCTTGCTTGGAAACGGCACTCTCAACTGTTAATTGAGTAACCACGTTTCCGACCGAAAAAGATGCTCGTATTTTAATGCTGATAACGATAGGTAAGGTTGATTGGCAGTTGTCAAAAAACTCACCTGATGTGCGCGACACGAGCAATACGAAGAACCTCTATTGTGAAACTTGCAGCCAGAGTTGCGGTAAACGTGGCAAGATGAATACGAGGATGAGTACGGGATGGTTAGGCAAGTCAATAGCCAGCAGCAATAAAATAAGAAGAAAAAAAAAAGCAAAGGCGGAGTGACGGCGGTATCATCCAACATCGGGCGGCCGGTCGGGCCGATAATCTATGAAACATCGGCCAGCGCGGTGCAAACAGTATTGTGCAACGGCACGAATACAAGTGTGATGCGATTCGTAATCGGTCGAAATGTACGAGACGGACTTGAGAATAGCCGTTATCTTTATTCGAGGCCCTTTTGCCGTGGGAACCGGCAATTTTTGTGGGCGCGCAATTTCTGCAGGCTTGTGGGAGAGACGTGAAGTTTGGAGTGCCATGGATATTCGATGCGAGTGATCCCGTACCACCATTAGATGCAACGTTGATTTGGGGATAACACAGGTTTGATGTGGTGCGACGTGTTTCCACAACAAGTTGCGACAAGTGTGCAGAAATACGAGTGCGCGGCGTAATAATTGTGTGGGTACAGTAGCTCGAGGAACCCCGAGTCATCAGTCGTGATCAATTGTCAGGCTACTTCATTAAATGTGTTCTACGAGAGAATGGTGGAGGACTATCTTCGAGTTACTAGTCCATGCGTGAAGAGCACGGGAGAGAGCCGACGTGACAGCGATACGCACACCAGCCTCGTAAATTGAGAACAAGTGGCGGGTGACGCAAGTGTACCCGAAGAAGCGATTGTCCGGGAGCCTTTCTTTTGGCGTGGCGCACAATGCCCTTATCGCATTACGGGAAGTGTTACGGGAACATCCCAACGCATTACGGGAAATGCAACATTCGGATAGTACAGAAACTTTAATGAACCTACTAAAAAAGCCGACAATTAGCGGCTACAAACCACAGGTTTACAGTCTTTGGGAATGGAGAGGCGGGCGGGCGAGAAGGGAAGAGGAACGAGGTGCACACGAACGCTCACGTAAAACATTTAATATTAGTAATGCCATTCCAGCAGGAGTTTAGAGGGCAGCGCCAGTGTTTCGGACCAAGAATTCTAGAGGGTAGGGAGGTGAAGAGTTGGAGTATTCAATAGTGAGATTAGGGATCAAGTGATGTCAAAAGTTTAGCAATGTCAATTCAAGATGTCCAGTGTCGAAATTCACAATGTCAAATGTCAAGATCCAGCAATGTCGCATCTCAAAAAAAAGTAATGCGATAGTGAAGAAGCAGAAGATATCAAGAATCAAGCATAACAAGCAAGCAACATCAATAGGGAGACCACACGCCAAGTAAAGCACTAGCCAAGTAAAAACACACGCCCAGTGAGAACACACGCCCAGTGAGAACACACGCCAAGTGAGAACACACGCCCAGTAAAACACACGCCCAGTAAAACACACTGCCAAGCCAAAATCAAACGTGAGCGTTTGCGGAAGCCACAGTGAGATCAAGTGAGACCACTTGCAAAGGAAAGGGCACCGTTTGTGGCCATGAGACCAATAGCAAAGGAAAGGGCACTGTTTGTGGCCTATGCAATCACGCAACATTGGCACTTTGCGGACCGTTCGTGGGCGTTGCCGCCCAGCTGTTGTTTGCGGATGGCGGCCGGGTCGATGACGTGGTTGGGCCCGTTGAGAGGCACGTTTAGCAAGACCTGGCCGTTCGCGTCTCGTCTCAAGCCGTCGGCCGAGTCCATGTCCTGGTCGTTTCGCAACAGGTCCGGGCCCTGTAGTGCAAGGAGCCGGGCCTGTTCGGCGCGGTCGGCCTCCTCGCGGACCAGCCTGACCAATGCGTGGAAGGACTCTTCGACGTTGATTCTCTGCTTGGCGCTGGCCTCCAAAAAGTGGCAGCCAAAGGCGTTTGCGACCAGGAGGCCCTCTTCGTAGCTGATCTGGCGCTCCAGCTCCAAGTCGCACTTGTTGCCGACGACGATGACGGGGACCTGGTCTGCGTCCTTGACACGCAAGATCTGTTCGTAGAAGGAGTGCAATTCCTCCAAGGAGTGGCGCAGGTTGATCAGGTAGACTAGGAGGAAGCCCTCGCCGGTGCGCATGTACTGCTCGCGCATGGCCAGGTACTCCTCCTGGCCCGCGGTATCGAGGACGTCGAGGAGGGCGGGCTGGTCGTCGACCATGCACTGCTTACGGTACGAGTCCTCGATGGTGGGGTCGTATTCGTCGACAAAATGGGATTGGACGAGCTGGATGGTGAGGGCGCTTTTGCCGACGCCACCGCCGCCGACGACGACGAGTTTGTGTTCTTTGATCATGGGGAGTGGTGGAGAGGTGGAGGGTGGAGTGGAGGGTGGAGAGAGGTGGAGAGAGGTGAAAGGTGAAAACTTGGAGATAAAGAGCGGAAAGCGGTGATCAGCCGGGAGAAGAGCCGCGAGAGGTGACGAGTCGAGGAGGAAAAGAGGAGCGGGAGAGCGCGTGGAAGAGGAACGCGATTGTTGTGGTCGTCGCCGGGCCCGAGAATCGATTGTTGTGCAGAAACAGTAATTTTTTTCGTTTCTCGGTTTGAAATCATTTTTCCTCCAGGGCACCACAGCAGGAACATCCATGCCGCCGTAACCTGGAGAAAGATCCATGCCACCACAGTGCGCGCCCGTGCTTGCTGGTCCACTTGTGGCGGGAAATACGGGTACTGCAGATAGGGACTGCACGCCTGCACAGGGACCAGTGCCCACTGACGGCTGGAGGCAGAAGGCCCGTCTGCCGGCGAGGGCCCGTGTGCCGGCGAGGGCCCGTCCGCCGGCTATGAGCCGAGTCAGCGACAATCGACGCAGACCCGGCTTTGTGCGCCGGCGCGTGTCCTTTGTGGATTTGTGTTCTTTAGCGTGCTGATTATTTTTCTCTCGTGCTCCACCTGCCTCGTGGGCGCGTATTTCAAAGTACTCTTACCAGGCTATCTCCTGTCGTACTGACCAATCTAGGCACACCATTTTACGCGTCCCCCGTGCTGCCTTCGATCCAGCGTCCCCGTGCTGCCTTCGATCCAGCGTCCCCGTGCTGCCTTCGGTCCATCTGGCGATCCACTTTTTCGCCAAGACTGTCGTAATTTTCTATCGGCGCCCGACACGAGCGAGCTCGTCTACACCCGGTGCGTCAAAAGAGGGGCTTCTCGGACTCCTATTCGCTCCTCCATCTCCCACCAGATACGACGTCTAGCCTGCGTACTTGATCCATCCCGTAACGGCGATCGAGACGTATGTCCTACTACGAGCCGTCCCTCGTAGTCAGCTTTGCGTTGACAAGTACCGCCGGGAATTCAGGTCTACTGTAGGACATTTTATTATACGCTCACCTATCCTACCATAGGACATTCTACAATAACTCACCTATCCTTCCACTAGAGAGCCACCGTGGCCCACACGTCTAAACGCCGAACAACAATGCCCCAGCCTTATGCGATGGAACGTGTGATGATGTGCCGTAGCCAGAGAACAACTCTGCGCCAGAAAAATATCACAATTGCCGCTGAAGAAGCACTTCTTTTGCGCTGAAAAACATTTCTCCTCTTCTCTGGAAAAGTGGCACCACTTTCTGCTGCGAAAAACACACTCAAAAGTACCAAGAGTACAAAAACCGGTACGGTTCCTTACACCCACATTGTGCTGCCGCACTGCCCGGCTTTTTCGGAGGCTGTGCTATTCTTCTGGTGATCTCGTCCCCAAAGCCACAAAACTTTTCTTTACGATCCGGACTTGCAGCACAATCTCAGATAACACTGCACACAATCGAGTTCCCGCACACAATCGAGTTCCCGCACACAATCGAATCCTGTAAACAATCAAAATCCCGCACACAATCGAGTTTTTGCAAACAATCGAGTTCCTGCAAACAATTAACTCTCCCTCAGATAACACCCTGCCAACAATAAAGCGGCGCCATGCGTTTGGTAGCTCCCTCTACAAATTGGGCAATTGACTAATCAGTGCCTAGCCACAAAACGGAATGAATCCGATTTGCCACCTGGTATTGTCTCGTCGCATCAAGTCATTTGTGCCCGATCCATCTCTTTTGGCATGTGATGTTCCTCGTACTATTGCGGCATGGGGGTTTTCGTGAATAAGTGGGGTGATGGGTCGGCAAGGGCAACATTTTCAAATCTCATTTACCAGACAGTACTTTGAGTCAAGACTTTAAAAACGACTTGCACAACTGGGCGTGGTAATGCTCCAAAATTTCAAGTTGAGCAGAGATTGACCACGAAATTTATGATATTCCGTCGCTTCCCTGAACTGAATATGAAAGTTCTAGCCCCAGACAACTGAAATCTCCACTACGATCCACGAAATGCGCATCAAATTTGAGTGCATGACTAGTGAGGTCGCCACTCTATCACCCTGACATCATGCCCATTCGACGTTGCGTATGCGTTTCTATGAAACAGACAATGCTGCGATTTAGGTACTTCTTTTCGTGTCTTCTGTGCTGATTCGACTCTTTGGTTCTCCTGTGTGCTGATTCCCATCACAATTTTAATTTTCCAAGCTCCACTGCTCAAAGCCAAGTTGCGCGATGCCTAGACTTGTGTGGAGAGTGTCTGCAATCAGTAATTAACTCGCAAGTACAATATGATCTCTTGATGGAAAGTGTCAGGTCACAACTCTCTCTCATGTTAGGAACAGGCTCAATGTGATTTCTCAAATTTGGTGACCGCATCCTCGACGCCCTTAAATGTTTTGTGCGTTGAATTCAGCAGCCAATTTCCATACTCAAAACTGTCACTTTCGAGTCTTGCGAGCTGAAATGAAGGATTCGCCTGGTTCTGAATCGGCCCTCAAGTGTCGCCTTCCCTCCATGGGAGTGAGCGCTAAACTTTGTTATCACTTCATCATTCGACGATCTCCCATCCTCTTTTCATCACAAGTTTTTGTTGGGCATAGAAAACGAATCAATGAGTTTTAACACCGGTCCTGAATACCTTAAAATATTTAAGAATCCTAAACAATTTCCAATTTTAGAACGTGTTTATACTTAGTTTTCTAAAAAGTTGTTGGATTTATCAAGTTCTTGTCCGTTTCCCCTACATGTAGAACACAATCTATAAAGATCGCAAATCAGACATAACATTCATCATCCTTGCACAGATACCAGTATAAAACACACTACCTCTATACATAGAGCCCATGCAATACTCTCCCTAGACCTCTCGCACCTCCATCACTCTCGTAGTCACTCTTTTTAGCAAAACTCCTTATCAGATCCCATAACATCCCTACCGCAATAATAAAGAAAACTTATCGCACAGCGCTGGCGGTCTTGACACACATTGTGGGCCCCAAATGTGTGGATAGTGGATTATTAGTAGGTAATACTGCCATTGATGTCTACAGGTAGCTGGTGGGTCCCACAAGTATGAAGCGTGGCTAACACGGTCTCTACAGGTAGCTGGGGGGTCCCAAAAGTGTGGATAGCAGACTACTAGTAGGTAACCCGTTCTCTACAGACACTTGGTGACACAAGACACAAGCTGACCAGTAAAATCTGTGGGATACTGACCCCCAGCCACCTCTTCACCGCTTGCGCTTATTCTTGGCCAAGCAATCGTCGCAGAACCACTTGCCCTTGGGCGGGTTCTTGAACCCGATGCACGGCAAATGGAACCACTCGCGCTTGCAGTCCTCGCCGTCGCACCCCACCATCTCGCCGAACGATACCTGGTTGCAGTAGCAGTACGTGGGCTCCGACGACCGCGACAAGCCGCTCACGCCCTGGTCAGGGTCCAGCACGACCTCGTCACGCCTCACTTTGGTTTTTTTCCGCTGCGCGCCCGGGTGCTGTGGTCCCGCCGGCTCGGCGTGGGGGTCAGCGTCCTTGCGCGGTTCCGGAGAGAACTCGTCGCGCCGCGCGCGTTTCCGGCTAGGCGCCGGGCTCGAAGATGGACTTTGAGACGCGCCTGCATTGCTGGGGGGACCAACG
>JAKTSS010000237.1:0-19341 GCA_030580355.1 Debaryomycetaceae sp. yHKB357 | reverse complement strand
AATGAACATCCTCCTCCTCCTTTTCCTATTGTCGGAACTGTTTGTCATGGCACAGTCGCCATCGGACGAAGACCCAGTGCTCCGCGGTTCCGAAGTGCCTCTCGAGAAGTTTTTGAGTGTCGTGCTTCCTCTGCCCACAGCCTCCGACCCGTTGGCAGACTTGAAGCCGAATTCACCGGAAATCTTGCGCCGGAGGGCCTTCGAATTGCAGAGGCTCGCTAACGTGACCCGCAGATTTGTTACTGGTCTCCTCTGGGCCGACCAGGACATTAGAAACTCGCGTGCCGCACGGTTCCTTCACATGGGTAAGGAGGCGTTGCTCGTCCCGACTCTGATTGAGAATAGGGTGTTTGTGGCCCGATGGGCCAAATGGTGGAAGAGGTTGAGCATGCCGGTCCCGTACGATACGCGTCTGGACACAGATCTCTTCGTGGATTACGTTTTCAAAAGAGCAGATGGTCGCATTCAGGAAACCACAGACATTGCCAAGTTCGAAGCCGAGTTGGACAAACGGTATCTTGAAGCGGTACCACTGCCAAATCAGCTGTGCTCGGCAGAAAGCTTGCACGACGGGTCAAACGTGACTTGTGCTACCAGCGAAGAATCTCCCACCCGTGTGCTTTATATTGAGTTGGTGTAGCGTATGCCAAGACTGGAGACGTCTCATCCTCGGAACAGGATTTATTAGCGGTCGCAGTAAGCGTTGGATAAAGACACTGGAATTCCTGGACGTTAAATTCTTGGCGGTAAGAGATGTGTTTCTGTATATCCTATATCAACAACAAGTTACTGGTACATGATCATTAGCCCTACACGAATATGTAGTATCTGGCGTAGACAATGATGATGAAAGTTCCCGACATGAGGATGATCGCGGGCCACAAACCGTGAGAGGGTTGTCCCTTTTGGCCGGTGGGGGTCCCTGCAGCAAGCAAACCAAGCTCCAAGTCAGTCTTCTCTGTGCCGATAGTGTAGTTGGTCTCGTCTTTGTCAAGAGGGTAGGCAGTCTCGCGCTTGCCAAGGGGGTAGGCAGTCTCGCGCCTGCCCAGAGAGCAACTGTTGTCGCTAGCTCCTGCCTCGCCGACCACAGGCGCCCTTTCGGTGGGCTCTGCAGGCGCGAGCACGACATTGACCACTAGTGCCGGCTTGTTCCGGCGCGGAATCATGTGGCTCATTTCCGCACTACTACAATAGTTAAACACGAAATGGTATTAAGAGGAAAGTGAGGATGATGGTGATGATGATGATAAAAGACGAGGCCGCAACGGCTCGAACGGCGTAAAAAATACTTTAAAATACAATTCTGTGGGGCACAGAGGGAGACACTGGGAGAGTGGAGAAGGTACACGTGACTACTGCCACCGCTTGCGCTTGACGGCAGAGCTCAAGGCCGCGGGTGTCACCCGTTCCTTGGCGGCGTACCATTGATTAGGGTACGTCGCGGGCGATGCCCAGTTGGGCGCAGACATCATCGTGTAGCTCCAGCCGGGGGTCTTTGTTGTTTTCTGGTACGGCTTGGACATGAAGGTCAGGGCGTACAGGACACTGCTGGTCGGGAACTGGCGCGTCCACGCGGTCATGGTCACGGTAGTGCCCGGCTGCAGTTGCATCGGGGCGTAGCGGGTCTTTCCGGTTTGCTCGGTGTAGGGTACCAGGAAAGACGCCGAGTCGAGGGGTTTGTTGTCGTCGCCGACGCTGACCTGGGGCGAAGGGGCGGCCTCGGTGTCGGTCAAGACGAGGGTGACGGGACTACCGTCGAGGACCTGTGTGGTGGCCGAGCCGCTCATGCCGGATAAGGTGAAGCGTTCCGAGTAGTGGATACTGGTACCGGTAGGAAACGAGGCGAGGATCTGGAAGAAAAAGTTACCGCTGGGGGCGTCTGTAGATTTGATGGACGCGGTGTACAGATTGCCGGAGACGGTGCCGGACAGTAAGATGGTTTTAAAGCAGGAAATTTTATCGTTGGAGCCGGAACACAAGCTGATGGTGTAGGACTTTACGGTGGTCAAGTCTGTCGTCAGATCGTCGCCGTCGTCCTCCCACTTGATCTGGACCAGGACGGCGCCGCCTGAGGCGGAGTAGGTGGCACCAGCTTCGGGGGACTTTATCGAGACATCGGCGATGACTGTGGAGAGCAAGCAGAGCAAGATGGGGAGTAGCGGGAGCATGGGTGTGGAGCAGCGGGGTGCCAAAAGTGCAGCGGCGGGGAGAGAGCGAAGGCAGGGAGGGAGCGAGAGCCGTGTGTGTGTCTACGAAATGCACGAGCGACTAGGAAGATGACCAGTAGATATAAGGCGGTACGGTACTCGAGATGCGAAAGCAAAAAAATGGCCTGGTTTATAGCAAAAGCCGGTTCCCCGAGGCGTCTAGGAAATTTTTTGGGTCTGGAAAGTGACGCAACTATTTTTAGGCAGTCGATGGTTGCTGTGTGCCCCCGCCCCGTATGCAGGAAAAAAGAATCTCCAGCGGGTCCATCTCGTGACGTCAGTCTCAGGTCCTAGTCTTGACAGCTTAGCACTTTTTGACATGGCGGCTGGACCACGTCTCGTGTGGCTCGCAAGTGGATTGGGGGTGGAAGGGCACCTGGTCTGATCGCTGTTCATCTGTTGTCAGGTCTTCAGTGGGTTTGTTGGTAGTAGTATTGCTTCATCAAAGTCGGCCCCAATGCCATCTCATCTCCATCCGTATTGCTCACTAAATTATTATTCCATTGCGCTTAGTAGCCTTCCCGGCCCGCTATTTACGTGTCGGCCCCGTATTTTCTTGCCGCGTCTCCTCATCTCATCCCTCATTACGTCGTCCGTCTCATCACTACACTGTGCTCAGCACCGTGCAGTGTCACTCAATTCTTCCGCTGTACTCTAACGGCACGCTTTTTTCGCTTAACACCGCCAACTTTCAACGGTCTTGCATCGTCAATCACTCCGTCGTTTACGAGCAAGCGACTCATGCTTTCAGATAAGAATATTATATGTATATCCCATTGCGCCAAGCATCCTGTGTTCCGTACCGTAACAACTCATCCCTTCCGAGACCGACAGGCTTTACAAATAATGTTGATCCAACTCATCTCGCCACGTTGATCCCCCCCCTGATCACCTGTCTCACCCCTAGTCACCATGTGAATCCCCTTCCTATTCACCATGTGAGTTCTTTTCGACTCACATCTAAATCCCTTCTTACCCACATGTGAATTATTTCCTCCTCACACGTGAATCACTCTGCTAGTCACAGTGTCAACCACCCCTAGTCATCCTTCTCCCCCTTGAACAATAGCGACCGGAACCGCTTACGCGCGCTCTCCCCAAGCAGAAGCCCCTTATCCTTTTGCGGGGCAAGGTTGGACCGTATCCTCGACCGATGGAGCGTGTTTGGGTGCCCGCGCGCGCCATACTCTAGCGTATATTCGTCGCTGTCGCTCAAGAGCGCCTCGTCCACGTCCTCGTCATACTCCTCTAGCCCATCGTCTTCCTCCTCCTCCTCCTCGCCGTCTCCCGCAAATATCCCGCTGCTGCGAAACAGATTGCCGTCCCAAGCCATGTCATTTCCGTGGTGGGCAAACGGCGCGTCCCGCCCCCGCGCATGCCGCCACCGCCCCCGCCGGTCCGCTTCGTGCGGCCCAGGGAACCCGCGGTCCTGGTCGAGCCGCTCCTGCTCCGTCATGAGCCGCCGCCGCTCCCGCTCGCACCCGCGCTCCTGCACCCGCCGCCCCTTGTCCAACGCATGCTGCCGCATCTGCCGCTCGTGCTCCCTCTCTGCATGCTCCTTCATGGCCCGTTCGCGTTCACGCTCTCGTTCCCGTTCTCGCTCTCGTTCCCGATCCTGCCAGTGCCGCGGCGGCCACACGCGCTGTCTCTGTCGCCCGTGCCGCCCATACTCGCCACCATCGTCGTCGCACTCTTCGTCTTCAAAATCGTCAGAGTACCGCGGGCCCCGGCCGTGCTCGCCTAATCCGTCCCGGTCGTATGGGTGCCACCCCGCCGATTTCACGCTATAGTCAGGCTCCTGCTCCGCGCTCGCATGCGGCTCCTCGTCCGCCTCGGGCCATATCAGCGCCCAATCCCGCTTGTGGATCCGTACACGTTGCGTGGAAGCGCCCTCGCCGTCTTGAAACGGTGGTGCCGGCTCGTCGCGAAAGGGTGGTTCGAGTGGGTAGTCCTGCTGTTTATAAGAGGGTGTTTCAAGTGTGTGGTTTTTCTCTTCATTAGTGGGTGGTCCCTGTTTGCGCCCGGGTAATCCCACTGTGCGGAAAAGTCTCCCCACTCTGCGAAAGGGAACTCCCTGTTTACTCTGCGAGAGCGCTCCCTCTTTGTTCTGCAACTCATGCGTCTGTTTGTTTTGAGCGGGCGCTTCTAGCTTGCTCTGGGAGAGTTCTAATTTGTCATTTCGTACAGACTTTGATCCATTTGGAGCTTGTGACGGCAGTATTTTCATGTTGACTCGACCAACCGGTGCTCTCAGCTCAGTTGATGCATCCTTTGCATCCAAGTCAGGAACTGCGTGTGCTTCCAATTCGGATAACGCACTCTTTGCTTCCAACTCGGTTGATGCAGACTCTGCTTCCAATTCAGTTGCCGCGGAGTTTGCTTCGATTACACCTTTTGCATACTGTGCATCTAAATCACTTGACTGAGGTTTTGATTCACCGGACTGTTTTCCCGTTTCAGTTGGTGCGGAATTTGCAATCAGCTCAGAAGATACTGATTCTAGTTCCAGCAGTGCGGGCTTTGCTTTCAACGTCGCAAGTGCAGGATCTAATTTAGTCAGTGCAGGCTGTGCATTTAAATCACTTGACTGAGGTTTTGATTCACCAGACTGTTTTCCCATTTCAGTTGGTAAAGACTGTTTTCCCATTTCAATTGGTATCGACTGTTTCCCCATTTCAATTGGTATCGATTGTTTTCCCATTTCAGTTGGTAAAGACTGTTTTCCCATTTCAGTTGGTAAAGACTGTTTTCCCATTTCAGTTGGTAAAGACTGTTTTCCCACTTCAGTTGGTATCGACTGTGCTCCCAAGTCGGTTGACTGTGATGATAATTCAGTTGGCACCGAGTGCCCTGCCAAATCAGACAGAACAGGGTTCGCGCTTACAAAAGACTGTTTTTCCAAAGTGGGCTGCATTTCCATTTCGGCAGAGCCCATTTCAAACTGGTCAGCCGTGCGGGCCCGGCCGCGATCGCACTCGAGATCCTGCTCGGCATCGACACAGTAGAACTCGGGCATGGTCGTCTCGTCAAAGAATACCGCACCAATACTCTGCGATGTCGCGAGCTGCAACGACTGGATGCCCGCATCGACCGTGTCTGCAAACTGGGGATCGTCGCACCGCATGTCAAGGTCGTTAAGCAGTTCTGCCGGCACGAGATGTTGGGTCCCCTCGGGCTGCTGCACCGGCTGCAACAAATCTGGCCGGCTCAACATGTCATAGTCTGAAAAGCTGCTCAGCATCAGCTCCCATTCGGTGTGCGGCACAAGGTCGGCGCCGCCGAGAGCGACCAGACGCAGCCGCGCCCACGGATAGTACACGTACTTGAAGGAACCGAAAACCTGGGCGCGCATGCCGGGCAAGAGCGTACAGGTGATAGCGCCAGAATTGCCCATCAGAAGCGACATGTCATCGTTCCCCGTGGCCACGGTCGCGCCCAAGCCAAGCAAGCCCATTCCTACGCCAGTACTCATTTGTGAGCCGATTTTGAGAATCAACAGCTGCGTCCACGCATACTCCTGGGTATACTGGCCGCCCGTCAGCGAGAGACGTGACAGAATACAGTGCGAAGCCGGTACGTTGCTGACGGTCCGAGAGCACTGTGGCCCATACTGCACCTCAATCATGCGGACGGTGCGTTTTGAGGGCCTGCCGGACACGGCGTGCCACCAGCCAAACACTTTTTCACCAGCAGGTGACTGGTCTGGGTCAAAGTGGTACACGGACTTTGTGGACGCCACGTAAATCACGGTAGAGGCGGCAGTTTCCACGCTTTTATGGCTTTGAATCTCGGCCCAAAACGCCGACTCCAACAAAGTCTGCTTATCGGCAAACTCGCGTACTTGCGGAGCCGGCTGGGTGTGCTCTTTCTCATCCTTGTGCTTGAGGGTGTCGATGAACATTGCTGAAGAGACGATGCATGCCGCGCACAATACGATAAACAGATACGCCCACGCCATCATGGATGCAGAGGGGGTTGCCACGCGGGGCCCCGGGGCAGTGCGGCTAGATATAGGTGGCAGATCAAGAGCATCCACAAGTGGAAGGTTTGCAGTGACACGATCGCGTAACCGGAACCAGACGTTTCGATGCAGATCGGTCGGAAGGTGCGGTGAAATATAGGTCCCCCAGAACACTTGATGGTGGCACAGGCATCAGTCGTGATTTGTAGTGGTCTTCAATCGAACGCAAATGGTTTTCATCCTACATCTGAGTATGAGCCTAATTCTTCTACAGAGTACTCGTCGCTTCCGAGCGGGGTCATTAAAAACTTCAAATGTTGTTTTTATAGAGTGGGATTTATATGCAGGCTAAACGATATTTCCTAATTGGGACGGTTTTTAGCGGATAGTATTGAACATGTGACTCTAACCGGTTCATCCCCGCACCGGCGAATCGCATCGATGCGCATTCCAGATGCGGATTGCTTAATCTCTTCTTTCTGAACACGTTATGAAGTCAATTGATCTCAAAAATCCTAGCTTGGTTCGCAGTGGTCCCTTTGTCAATGGCCGCTGGTTGAAGTCACAGTCACACGAGTCTTTCACGGTGTATGATCCGGCAACAGAGCTCCCTATCGCCCAGTTGCCCGACCAGACCCCTCTGGAAATCGACGATGCCATTCTTCTGACTCACAACGCGTTCCTTGAGTACAAGTCGGTAGACGTCTACCAGCGTGCCCGCTGGTTGCGCAACCTCTACGACTTGATGATGGCTAATGTCGACGACTTGGCAAAAATCATCACCTGGGAAAACGGAAAGTGTCTTACCGATGCTGTGGGCGAAGTAAAGTATGCCGCCTCTTACTTTGAGTGGTTTTCAGAGGAGGCAAAACGCATCTACGGCCGAACCATCCAGCCGTCCAATCCTTTGAACAAGGTCTTGACTTTCAGGCAGCCGGTGGGCCCTGTAGGTCTCTTGTGCCCCTTCAACTTCCCCAGCGCCATGGCCGCGCGCAAGGCGGCCCCGGCATTGGCGGTAGGGTGTACCGTTGTCCTCAAGCCCGATGGCCAGACCCCGTTGCTGTCTCTCGCCATGGCCTACTTGGCTCAAGAAGCCGGCTTCCCACCGGGATCCTTCAACGTGGTCTTGACGTCGCCCGAAAACACTCCCATGTGCGGCTTGAAGTTTTGCGAATCGCCCCTTATCAAAAAGGTCAGTTTCACAGGGTCGACGAACGTTGGGAAGCTACTTGCGAAGCAGTCCCTGGGTACGCTAAAGAAATTATCGCTCGAGTTGGGCGGCAATGCGCCTATCGTGGTATTTGACGATGCCGACCTTGACCTTGCTGTAACTCAGTCTATTGCATCCAAATTTAGGCTGCTCGGTCAGACGTGCGTGTGCGCTAACCGCATCTATGTGCAGCTGGGCGTCTATGACCAATTTTGCGAGCGGTTCGCAGCACAAGTGCGTCAATTCAAGATTGGAAACGGATTCGAAGAGGGTGTTACCCATGCGTGCCTCATCAACACAAAGTGTATGAGCAAGGTGGACGACCATTTCAACGATGCTGTGGCCAAGGGGGCAACTGTCTTGGTGGAGGGCGGACCCTTACCCGCGTTGGGGAAACACTTTTACGCACCTCGTGTTGTCAAGGACGTCAAAGGGCACATGAAGGTCGTCAAGGAAGAAACTTTTGGGCCCTTGGCGGCCATTATTCAGTTTGACACCTTGGATAATGTCATTGAGATGTGCAACAATACCGAGTACGGATTGGCGTCCTACGTGTTTAGTGAAAATTTGAACACAGCGTGGAAAATGCTGGAGCAGTTGGAGTGCGGTATGGTCGCCGTCAACACGGGCGTGTTTACGGACGCGGCCATGCCGTTTGGCGGGGTCAAGGAATCGGGATATGGCCGGGAGGGGTCTTTTGCGGGAATCGATGACTATACCACCATCAAGGCCATCACCTTGGGGAATGTGTACCGTTAGGAGGCATTTCTAGGGTAATGGTCTCGTGTGGAAGACAAGCATCCTGAGTTGTTTGCGCCGTTGGGAAGATCGCCTTGGAAAACTCTACCGTTGAGAAGGCAATACTGGGGTAATTTTACAGTCATGAAGGCAATTCTGGGTCACTGTCACCCGTAAAGACATCACCACGGGAAATAGTTCCTTTAAGATGGCAAACCTTGAGTCATGCTACTCTCAAGGTAATCCTAGGTAACATTACCACTTTTAAAAGTCACATTGATTGATCCCACTGTTAGTAAGACAACCTTGACTGGTGTTACTACTAGTAAGTAATGCTGAGTAATTTTCCCGTCAGGAAGCTTGCCAGGTTCGTTGCACCGTTAAGAAGACGACTTTGGATAATGTTGCCGTCAAGAAGTAACGCTGAGTAATCTTACCGACAGGAAGCCACGCTGAGTACCAAGGGTGGTGATACCATAAGGAAGTGATGCTGAGTATTTTTACCGTCAGGAAGCTAATCGAGCTCGTTGTACTGTTTGGAAGATATCCTTGCAGGGTGCTAATAGTGGAAATTTCCGCTGAGATGTTACCGTCAGGAAGCTCATCAAATTTGTTGCACCGTTAGGAGGGCAATCTGAGGCTCAAGAAGAAACGCTGAGGGATGTTACAGCCAGGAAGTAACGCTGAGTAATGCTACTCTCGTAGATACGATTCTCAAGTAAGTTGTGCTGTTAGGAAGGACACCTTGAGCGATTTTCTTGTCAGGAAGGACAGCTTGGGTGGTTTTCTTATCAGAAAGGTAACGCGGAGTGATGCCACCTTCAGAGAAGTGATCCAGGGTAATATTACCATCAGGATGGCAATGCCTGACATGGGGATGGAAATGCTAACCGATAATGTTTGCTGCTGGGATAGAAATGACGAGGATGTGCAATAACTTATGAAGCCTAACGAGCTTACCTTCAGAAGTGTTACTTCAACAACGTGTAGGGCTCTAAATAATTTACTTGGAAAGTCTCTAGTCTCGACCATAACTCACCTCGTTTTATACTTTGCGACAAAGTCCTTGTGAAACTGATTCCACCTCTCAATCCAAGAATGGCCCGGGGCCAAGAACGTTGTGCGCAAGTGCCAGGTCCCCTCTACCTGGCCGAATCCGTTGCCCGGCACAGTACAGATGCCCGTAGCTTCGAGCAAGCTGAGGCAATAGTGGTCGTCGGGCAAGCGGCCCTGCCGCTCACACTCTTCAAACAAGGCCGGGTACTTGTCCTTGGTGAAATGAAGCTGCGGGAACAAGTACATGGCGCCCATGGGCCGGTTGCACGACACGTCTTCCATTGCCATAAACGCCAGGTGCAAGCGGTGGGCACGCGTCTCGAGGCTTTGCAGGATCGCGCGCGTCTCCTTGAGGTAGGTGTGGTACGATTTCGTTCCCTGTGGCGGGGGGTTGACCATGAGCTCTACCAAAGCCTGGCCCAGGACGGGGGAGCACAAGTTTACCGACACCAATTTCGTCAAGACGGCCTTTACCTGCGGGTCAAAGCCCACAAGTTCCATGTAGCCGCCGCGCTGGCCACACTCGCCCGACACGCCCTTAGACACCGAGTGGAGCGACGCGATCTGGACGTGTTTATACTTTATAGGGTCCAAAGCCTGCATTTCGAGCAAGCATTCGCGGAAGGAGACAAACTCGCCGACAAGGACGTTGTTCTGGTACACTTCGTCGGCGATGATGACGAGACCGTTTTCAGCGCCGATATCGATCAACGCCTTGATGTCGTGACGTGACATGGTGGCACCCGTAGGATTACCGGGATTGATCACCACTAGAGACTTTATGGTTACGCCCTGCACTTTAGCGTCTGCGATCAAGGCGCGAATCTGGTGGGGGTCCACGGCCCAGTCACGGGACTCGTCTAGAAAGTAGCCAAAGGCCTTGGCGCCGCACAAGGAGATGGTGGCGGTGTAGAGGGGATACTGCGGGATCGGGATGAGGAAGCCGGCGTTGGAGCCGGTAGTCAAGAGCAGAAGCAAGTAGCGTACGGCAGCGGACGCACCCACGGTCAAGAATATATCGTCAGGGTTTGAAGGGATGTGGGAGCGGTCACGACGGGTAATGTATTCAGCGACCAGGCGTCTAACGAGGGGCACGCCTTGGGACAGGGAGTACGCGCCCAAGGAGCCCATCGCGCTGAGCAAGGTCTTTGCACGAGCTTCGACTTCTGGGGGGAAGGGGACTTGCGAGATGAGCAGAGGACACTGTAGTAAAGCCAAGACCTGGCGGTACCATGTCAATGGCTGCTGTTTAAGTTCCTGGGGGTTACCTATATTTGCGAGGATAATTTCTGGAAAGGGAAGCGAAGCGGGATCCTTCTCGAGTTGAACCTGCAACTGAGCGGCTCTTGTGGGGACAGCGCCGCGGACCGCGTACTCAGTCAGGATAGCATTCAAGTTGATGTCTACTAGGGAGTAAGGGCGGGGGTGTGTGTGGTCAGGAGGCGGGGGAGGAGAAGTCGAGAGGTGACGAATCTGGTGGATCAGCGGGATCAGGGAGATGAGACGCGACAGTCGAAGGAGATTGCCGCGAGAAAGAGACGTCAATCGAAGCATCGTCGAACTTGGTAGGAAAGGGAATGTACCAGCAGAGGCAGCAGTTTTGACAGGACTCAATTGGACAATAAACGTCGGAATTTAAACACCGTTGGGGGTTGGGTTGAGTGACTCGTAATCGTGGTACCACTGTATGGCCTGCATATAGGGCATCGGAGTTGGCAGGGTTTTATGTGTAGTAAGGTTTACTCTGCAAAGTCTCAGAGTAGTCTCAAAGTAGTCTCGATTGTACAAGTGCCTTACACTTGTAAAGTGCTTTACTACACCACCTGACCCTCGCTACACATACTAATCTCCCTACCCTTACACTACGGTGTGTTCCCCGGATTTGCGCTTTTCATGTGACCATTACCCCAGACAAGTCACGCCGTACGCGCTTTTGTCTCCCCTACAGGACGGCTGCGGGTGCCGGCAGCCGCACGCACTTGTGAGTGGAGTGTGGAATGCACGTACTCCCAGTAACTCTCTTCCTACATCTCTCATCATGAGTCTCCGCCACTGCTCCTTGGCCGTGGAGACTCCCGTTCTCACTAACGCGCCAGTCCTGGCCCGCTTGGTCTACTCCTCGCCCACCTGTGACTGTGTGGCCTCCTCCACTACCAAATCCACCTCCCCCTCCAACACCCACCCCAACAGCATGCCCCATCTCTCTCTCTGCGACTTGTGCGACTTGAACGACACCTTGTGCCTCCTTCAATCCTCCGCCAAGTCATCAAGCCACTTGCATGCCGACCTGGGATTGACTGACCTTGACGCCGCACACCAAACCGACATTACTCGTGAGCACACCTCTTGTCTGCACATCGAGGAACGCAAGACCTCCAGCCCCACATCGCATTGCCGCCACAACCTGGTGGCAATCAAGTTCCTTCTCCCCGTAGAACTCGACCAAGTTTGAAGCTCAAGGGGCAAGTTTAGCATAATAGTTTTCGCGCAAAAGTTTTAATTGACATTTTATCCCATTACATTGCAGAACAGCGCAACGCCATTTTACCAATTTACTGTTGGCAGCAAAAAGAAGCTGTGGCTTCTCCCAAATAAACAACACCATTAAGCGATATGGCACTAGACTCCCCCCCATTTTCAACTTAATGAGCTGGAATTGTCGTGCCGCGTGTATCAAGTATCTCCGTAATACAAAGAACTCGTTCAGTAGTGTCGTGTTGCGTCCAACTATTTTATCAATACTAATCTCAAGGTGTTATGCTGAGAAAAGTAGCATTCCAAAGTTTTTGCAGCCGCTCACGTTTTCCCTCTCAAGACGGGCTCCGCGGGTACACAGCTATTGAAACCCTCCAACAAATCCATATTTTGATTGGCATCGTTATTATTCCCATGCTTCTTCTTGCACCAAAGAGCCCTTCCTGAGTGAGATCCCGGTTCGCAAAATTGCGCTAAATATCCCGGTTCTTGCACCTGTCCTCTGCACACACAGCAGCTTCAAAGGGCAAAAACAGCTCTTTGAATGACGGAGAATCGAAACCTTGCCATTATGAATGTGCATTAGCATGTACGGATTCATCTTTGTCTATGCGTGTTGGCAATGAGTTTAATGGAGAATCCCTTCCACTCGTTTCCACTCCGCGATATTACAGTATCGTGTGTACTGCCACACTGTGCTCCACGCTTTTAATCCACATCAATCAAGTTTGTATGGTATTTCAGATGAACCGACTGGCTAGCATCCTCTTGCAGAGGAATCGTACTACATCACAATTTTCAGCAAGGTAACTAGCATGTCTAAATATCATCCAATTCGCATTTTTTGCTGCTTTCCAGGCGTTGCGGCTTTCTATCTCTAGATCATATCTCCGAACGATGGAGCATGCATCTCCTTTTTGAAATGTTAAGAATTCGATATTTCATACGGATCAAAACTCCACAAAAATTTTATGCTTTGATGTTTAAAATTGTCATTCTGCCTCAGGTCAACTTTTTGAGAAACCTAGTTTTCTCACATTTTCCAAAATTGCCTATTTCTTTACAAAATTACCATTCCCTTGCCGTACTAAAGACAATGCAGTTATTTTGATTTCTTACCCAGCGATGCGACACAGCCTCCAAAGTATCATGGATTTTGCAACAGTGCGCACCCACCCTCTCTAGCTCAAGGGCGAATAAAGTTGCAGCACGGATGTTTCATCCCCTTTCTGATGCAGGCGTCTAATGCAACATGGCCAATTCTCTTATTGCTTATAAATACTAGGAAGGATGCGTTCCCACCATCTTTATCGCCGACCAGAAGGCTTCAATCCTCGGCAGGGCTATAACCGCGGCCAATATTTAAAACTTTCCCCGGAAAACAATACCTGAATGTCGCAGTTTGTCAGTCGTATTCCGCGTCGCGAGATCCCGATATTTACCCGGTGTAGCCCGCGTTGCGAGGTCCCGATAGCTGCCCGGTAACCGGCCCTGCTTCAAGAATAGAAGGGAAAAAAAATGGGACGACAGCTTACATTGTAAAACGTTCTTTTCTTTTCGCAGCCACCCTCGATCCTAAGAACATCGTCCTTAATTACCAAAGTAGGTGCAAAATTTACCACTGAAGATATCCCACACACTGACAATTCAGAGTGCGCCGGATTCGCCTCTCGTATTGGTTGATAAATACCCCTCAATTTAAAAAGTAATTGTTGTTTCCCAAAACCGTGCCGATAACAAACAATAAGAGATTTCAAGACCGTGCCATGACAAAACAAGACCCTCTGGAACAATAAGAAATTCCGAGGCTGTACCGTAACAATATGTATCCCTTACATGTATTACGAAACAATACTTGATGCGCACACTACGTCAAGAACCTGGCCCGAAGTGCTGCGATTAGAGCCAATCGTGAACCAATTAATCGACGCTTGTATTTCCTTGTCATATTAATACACTGCAAAGAACCGCATCCCATCACACTTCCCACCAATGCTTCTTCTCTCATTGTGCATTTTCCTCTTTTGCAAGGTATCCATCGCGACCTATACCGACTGCCGGCAGTGCTACGGTGACCAGACCATCACCTTCAAAACTGACGTCACCACAGGACAGGCACTAGACTACTTTCATGTCACGCTCATGGGCTGCGCCACAGGGCATCAGTACGATATCCATAACATCGCAACCGTTGGCCGCACCTGGACCTTTACCTTCACGGTCTGGCGCTACTGCACCGTAAACGCCTCGGCCTTTGTGGACTATGGGGCCAATTGCATTGGCGGAGTGTGCACTACCGCAGACTCTCGGAAATTGATCTGCGTTCGCAAGGCCCGCTGCGCTGCGTCCTGCTACAACACTAATTGCGGGAGGTAGGCTTGATGTTTGCGCGTGGATGTTGTGTGGGATTAGCTGTGCACAAATACGAATATGTCCTCTTCATAATCAAGGTGTCAGTATCACCTTGGTGATGCCGTATTCCTTTCAGATTTTTGATCACTGACTGTAATCAATAGACTACCGCCTTCGTCGCAAAGTGTGACCGAGAGATCTGATTTGGCTAGTCTGTGTGATTTGCTTTTTCATAAATAGTGGTGAGCATCCATACTGGATACTCATTCTGGTGCTTATATCGGGTAACAAGTGAAGTATCACAACTTTGTGTAGAAGTTTTTCCAAAACACATTGTGTAGATCAAATCCAGATGAAAATCGTCTCATGTTCTTCGAATGGTCCTTGTTTCTGCGTATCACCAAGCAAAGCATTCCAGCCATCGATTGCCTCTCACTGAAATAGTAGCCTCTTAGAAACACCAAAGCACAAGGCATAGTAGTTCCTAATCAGCACCAAAGTACAAGGCATCGATAAACCGGTTACAGAAATGCCAGTCGCTATCGCAAAACCGTTCCGGGTTAAATTGCTGTTCCTGGGTAGGATTTATCGCCAGAAGCTTGCCCACTACCATGTTCACCTTGGGGAAAACACGCTTTATGCGGCAGATCCCGATTTCAGTGCACAAGTAGGTGCACACGGTAATGTTGTGCTCCTCAACTTTATGGTCTAGAAGCACCTGTATTGCCATTATCGCGGCGGCCCCGCTAATCACCTGCGAGTCGAAAAAGAAGACCGATTTCGTCGGATCGGCAACTTCGGGAGGCAAACTCTCATAGTGAAGTTGAGGCTCGCCCGTTTGCGCATCGCTCTGGATCAAGAGTTTCCCCAAGGGTATATCGGGGAAAGTTTTACGGATGGAATTGGTGAAGCAGTCTCCAGAGTATATCGCGGTGACCGCCACAATCTCTCGCGTCAGGGCGAGGCCATCGTACGTGTATGGAGGATGAGACGCCGAGGTTTCCACCTGTTTGCTCTCAGTATACTGATCGGCAAACCCTAGTGCCGCCTCGAAAATGAGGTTGGCAATGCGGTCAAAGTAAAACACAAAGTCCAGGCGCTCGGTCCGCGAATTGAGCAATATGCTGTTCATTACCAGCGTCTGATTGGTCGCAGGAAGCACAATGATTTCCGAATGCTGCTCAATATCAATGTGGGTGTTGACACCCAAACGCTCTAGATTCTGTAGATGGCGAGCAGACTTTAGCGCTAATTGGCTTTGTATATGCTTTATCATGAGGTCAATGGCTATGGTATTTTCGAGGCCTCGCGGTAGGACAATGTCTGCGTTCTGTAAGGTAGGGTATACGTAGCGGACCGAGTTGGGTTTTACAAAGGTCTCCCACTGACGAAGGGCGCCTTCGAGGTCGCGGCCCCGCTCAAGGATATCGCGCGTTAGGCGCCGGGCTAAACACACATCCAAATCGGTATCCACAAACACTTTGAGGTCCATCAATTCCAACAAGCGTGGGTCATAGAGCGCATAAATACCTTCAATGATGATAACGTTAGCGCCATAGATGGTGGTACACTTTTTGGTGCGATTGTGGAGTTTGAAGGAGTAAACAGGGATACTCGTCTTTTCCCCTCGTTTGATGGCTTTGACGGTTTCGTAAAAGTAATCGATATCAAAGGACAGAGGCATGTCGAAATCGTACTCACACTGCATCGCCAATTGACGCAGAGGCTCATCGAGGGCCTTATAGAAGTTGTCAAAGGATAAAAGCACCGTCCACGGCTGGTTCAAATCGCGAATGATCTTGCTAGAAACAGCAGTTTTCCCAGAGCCGGAAAACCCGGAGACCCCAATGATATATGGTTCAGTCCATGGAGGAATGTACTTTGCCCGGTCAATAGACGTGGCGTGATGACTAGTGCTAGGAGTATGAGACATGTGACTCTGGTGTCACCCGAGATCGAGATTGCGCGATAAGAAACGCGCGGCTTTTTTCCGCCCTTTGAGCGCCCGTGAGACATTCTTTCATGAACATCCATTCTGGAAGGGGTAAACGACGTAATCGAGATGGGATATGGGACGCTGACAGCGAAGAGGAACCTGATCACTCGGTGTCTCACCTGAACAACACAGAGGTGATCAAAGATTGTCCTGACATTTCGGACGAGAAGAGAGCTCATCTCATACATGATAACCGCTGGGCCAATGACAAGTCATCGGGGCCACCCCAGGGTGATTCTATCCACAAAAGCCCAAATATGAATTCTACAGACCCACAGTTTCATTCAGAGCAACTCAACTACGACTCAAGAGCTCAAAAGCATGCAAAACTCTTTGCAAAATCGGAATATCATGACTCGGAGCGTCGTCGTCCCCAAGAATACCAACCTTATCGCAAAAAGGAAAATGGCTGGGAGGCCTCTCAGCTTCGTAAGGCGACTGAAATATCTTCTACCAATACAGACATGATTGTATTGCCAGACCTGGACCAGTACGAGTACGTTTTTGACGAGTCTCAGTTTGTGGATTTTGATGAGGACGAAACATTACGCGGAGATGATATCGAAGACACCATCCCGGCTCAAGAGTTTGACTCGGTCCGAAAATCGCTTCCAGTGTACCGATACCGTCAACAGTTCTTGGACGCAGTACAAGAGCATCAGGTACTTATTGTGGTGGGAGAAACAGGATCAGGAAAAACGACGCAGCTACCGCAATATCTCCATGAAGCAGGCTATACCCTAGGGCCCAATGGCAACAAACTCATGGTGGGATGCACGCAGCCGCGACGGGTAGCAGCCACCTCGGTCGCAGGGCGCGTGGCTCAGGAAATGGGAGTGGACATTGGCCACGAGGTAGGATACACTATCCGTTTCGAAGATTGCTGCGGTCCAGAAACGGTAGTTAAATACTTGACAGACGGTATGCTCTTGCGAGAATTCCTCACGGACCCTGAACTATCGCGTTACGGTGCCATAATGATCGATGAGGCCCATGAACGCACCCTCTCCACGGAAATCCTCTTGAGTTTGCTCAAAGATATTGCCCAAACCAGGCCAGAGCTCAGGCTTGTCATTGCATCGGCAACTATCAACGCCCAAAAGTTTTCCAGCTTTTTCGGGAATGCCCCCATCTTGACCGTCCCCGGAAGACGATTCCCTGTCGACGTTCACTATACCAAAAGCCCGGAAGCAAACTACATACAGGCCGCCATAACCACCATTTTTCAGATTCACTTGACGCAAGACTTGCCCGGCGACATTCTCGTGTTTCTCACGGGCCAGGAGGAAATCGAGACTATGGAAGAAAGTTTGCGTGACCTGGTCCTCAAGTTAGGCGACCAAATCAAACCACTCAGTGTTTGCAGCATCTACGCGAATTTGCCTCTCGACATGCAGCGCCGCATCTTTGAACCAGCGCCAAGGGAAACTCGCAAAGTGGTTTTGGCAACAAACATTGCAGAAACCTCCATCACCATCGACGGAATCTCCTACGTGATTGATCCCGGGTTTGTTAAGCAAAATGCGTACAATGCGTCCACAGGAATGGACAGCTTAGTAGTGGTGTCTTGCTCAAGAGCTTCCGCCGACCAGAGAGCCGGCAGAGCCGGCAGACTAGGTCCGGGGAAGTGCTACCGTCTTTACACGAAATGGTCCTTTTACAATGAACTAGAAGCTAATCCTGTCCCTGAAATTCTCAGGGTTAATCTAGTGCTGGTTGTGCTCCTTCTCCTCTCTCTCGGAATCACCGACTTGGTGGGTTTCGATTTCATGGATCCGCCTAGTCCGGGCGCTATTATCAAGGCGCTCGAGCTCTTATACTCGCTCGGCGCCCTCAATGCGCGCGGAGAACTTACGAAAACGGGGCATCGCATGTCTGAATTCCCCATTGATCCCATGTTCTCCAGAACTCTTTTGCAGAGTAGCAAGTATGGTGTGTTCGATCAGGTGCTCACAATAATTGCCGTGCTTGGAGAGTCAAATTCCCTATTCTACCGACCAAAAGATAAGCGAGAGCAGGCCGATTCGGCGCGGCAGAAATTCGTTTCGCCTTTCGGCGACCACCTCATGTTGCTCGATATTTACCTGCAGTGGCAAGATTCAGGTTATTCTAGCCAATGGTGTCAGGACCACTTTATACAGTACAAGACCTTGAAACGCGCGCGACAGGTGCGGCAACAACTTGAGCGGCAGTGTAGAAAAGTCGGGATCGAGAAGCTGGATGGACTGGGCATGGAACGGGACGACATCGCCGCCATGATAGTGAAGGCGCTCGTGCTGGGCTTCTTCCCCCAATTGGCCCGCCTCTCGCGGCTGGGTGACAGCTACCAGCGGCTCAAGCAAAACGTGCCGGTGTACATGCATCCGCTGCTGTGCTTGTCAAGCACCAAACCGTTTCCCAAGCTAGTTCTCTACCACCAGCTCGTGCTCACCAGTAAAGAGTATATGCGTAACTGCATCCAAGTGGACGAGAAATGGGTCTCCGAGTTGGCGTCTCATTACTATAGTACGAAGGACTTGGAGTTCATCAGACCGAAGAAATGAGTGGCTTGTGGGGCACAGTCAATGAAACATTGAATTTACAAAAATGTCGAGACCACAGCTTTTGAGTGTTCATGCACGGGCAGTTGAGAGCTAGAGATTCGCGGAGATACCAATGCCGCATGTCGAAGATAAGCCGTTGGCGGAATTCGTCGCGTAAGTATTAGCGAACGACGACAATGGTGTGATTGGCATTCAAAATTTCATGATCGGTATGCAACATGTTATGACCTGTGCTCAACGTGATCTCATCATGAAGTATACCCAAGCCAATTGCGATACCTCTTACACCTGGAGTCATGTCCCCTGAGGTACGCCCAATTTAAGGCATGTTTTATTGATCACATCAAAACTACACTACTAGGCATCTACAGTCGCGTCATCAAGCTAGGGATCACACAGAAGCCTCAACGCTGAATTGTGGATAGAAATGGAGACGGCGGTTTCATTACGATAAATACTCAAAGCGGAATACAGATCCGGAAGAACTAGGATTAGAGTCCTACTGTGCACCCCCTCAGGATTTTTAAATACTTGAAATTGGCTCTTGTTGTCGCAGTCGGGATATTAAGACTGACATGTGTCCAAATCTGAGTCCACTCGCTTCCGCTTCGAATGACTGGTAGATCGATCACAAGCACTAGACCATCGGTCAATAACATAATTGTGCTAGTTGGCTATTTGGTCTACACCCTCCTTTGCCAAACCGCTTGCAACGGTCGGACCGTTCGGCTACTGGCATTCTTTCTCGAGGGATAAGTTCAATAAGATGGGAAGCGGCTTTCAACCTCTGGCCACTGCATGTG
>JAKTSS010000236.1:0-19345 GCA_030580355.1 Debaryomycetaceae sp. yHKB357 | reverse complement strand
AACGCTTGAATTGGAGGATTTGGATTGGCTTTACGCCCAGCAAGAGCGTAAATTGAGGGAGGCACGAAGGCTAGTGCCGATTGATCTTGAAGAATATGTGTGGCACATCTTCTTCATCGTAATTTGCACTATTATCATTTCTGTTGTTACACTTCTTAGAATGGGGATCTAGGCTGCTATTACGTTCCTTACTGGTTATGACATAAGAATTGTATAACGCGTAAAGTGCTACCGGTGATGGCGGATCCCTTGTTTTATATAGTGGAAGTCGTGTAAGGTAAAAATAACTAATTTTGACAGTGCATGTAAGGGTGTGGCACCCTGGTGGCTCTCTGACTGCCCGGTGGCTCCATCCCGGCAGCGCTATTGAACGTTATATTCACTTTAAATGTGTATTGCGGTACGAATGATCCTTATGGTGTGCATACATTCTCCCTGCTAATGTGAACGGCCTGCACATTACGTTCTACACATTAACCCATAGACCTGCACATAGACAGTTTCCGATTAGGTGCCCCCTTTACTACAGTAAAACCCCGTTAGTGGGATCACAGATTATCCAGGATACTAGCGGGGTATCCCATTACCGAGGGGCAGCTGGTTTTACGTAAGGCGTCTTCTTGTTACATAATCTTACTAATCAACCCCATACTTTTAGGCTGCGTCCAGATTTTCATTGCTAGTAAAATATCAAGAGTGCGACGATTCTTGGTGCACAATTGGCATTTGCTTAGTCATCTGTCAATTTCATGAAGGAGTGCAGATTATCCGCTTTTTCGCTGGATATTAGCGGGGGATCCCATTACCGAGGTATCCCACTAACGGGGTTTTACTGTATGGGATTCTGAGATCTCTACCTGAGCCTCGTTACCAATGTCAGATTAGACTTTACCGTATCTTTTTTAGCATCTTCAGAATAGCAAGTTGATCTCTGAGCAGGTTGATGACGGATGGTAAGCCGCAGGTAATTAACTCCCATGAGTGGAAGAAGTGAGCGGATTAGCCGAAATGGGGCTTACCGCGTGGAATGGTTGCTGGCAAGATAATAATTAGGAAAGAAAATGTAAGAGCAGGATTCCAACGATTGGAGGGGAATCTGTTTCTAATACTGCTGGCAGCACACCCAGTGCCTCCGCTCCCGCCCCCACACTGAACCGTATCAGGCGACCTTAATTGGCCGCCAACAAACTCCGATATAGGGTCAAGATAGTGTCTGGTCACGTGAGATTCGGACTGAGCTGTTTATTCTGGAGGGAATTTGCAGCTGGGTGCGTTGGCCGGCAGGAAAGTTTAGGTATGAATATAAAGAATGGAAGTGAGTGGTACGGATTCTTCTCGCACTGTTTTACAAGAATTCATTCCACCACCTTAATCGGTGCTCCGTGTGTGCGACCTCTCTCCGTCCACTCAGATCTTCTGAACGACCCATATCATCCCACAGACCGCTGACCCGTCAGGTGACCTATAATAGCCTCCAACAGTAAGCAAGAACCCTTGGGTTGTACCAGGTGATATTGTGGTTCTCCCTACAGAATTTGTTTGCCTTTTTGTTTCAGGAAAGAAATAGTCCCGAAACTGATTTTGAAAGTCTTTAAAAGAGCGAGGATTCTCATTTGAGTTTCAATTAGTCATCAAGCAACCAGATACTCCCAGTAAGCTGACCCCACCTTCATACAAAGCTTCACTTGTGACTGTCAAAGAATCGTTCTTGATACTCGCGCGCGCATTTCGGAAGAACTTCACCGCATCCAGGAGTCCGTCAAATATACGTGTCACTTGGTCGTTCTCGCTGAAAGAACTCTTCGTGATTGCCGTCGTAGTGATAAGACTCGGCGTGCCACGGATCGATTCCAAGAAACCTACAGCAACAAAAATTTGTAAATGACACTGGAGAAATTTGAAGATCTATCTGTGAACGGAGAAAAGAAAAATTGCATCCTGAACCTCTTACGACGCATATCAAAGACTTAGACCAGACTAGGGTTACGAGTTGGATAAGAATTCAGACTGATAAATTGGAAAAATTCGAATGGGCCCAGATTGAAAGAGTTCGCGAAATCAAGTCTAATTTAGAAGGCGTGAAACGCATCAAGGCTTTTGTGAAATTGGGAACCAAGTCAGTTCCTCCTAATTGGGATACAACGCTTGAATTGGAGGATTTGGATTTTCTTTACGCCCAGCAAAAGCGCGAATTGGAGGAGGCACAAAGGCTAGCGCCGATTGACCAAGAACGTGTGGTCCTTGTCTCTATTTTCACTCTACTTCTTTTACTCATAATCATGTTTCCGACTTAGAGGCTTTGGGTCATATTTCACACATATTTATCTACATATCACTATGACCTTATACTATCCTTATCGACCCGTAAGGACGGTTCATGGAGGACGATCTTCACGACCGGAGCTATTTGAACTTCCCCCACGTCGTGCGCTTGCGTACCAACAGTACTCGAGTGACGCACTGGCATACGCGACGGGCAGGTGCCATTTATGCAAAAATTTGGGTTTGCTGGTCCAGTGCTCACCAGACCTGAAGGGTTGAAGGATTTTCTTCCGCAGTATACGGCAGCTATTCCTTCTTCTTGTCTATATCCCGTATTTTATCATCTGTGTCTTATCTTTTGAAAATACCGCATTGCTACAAGTTCTTTGGAGCTTTAACGCACATTCTTTTGAGAATATCCGACGGAAACTTTTCACACGCCAAAATGGTGACCGACGAATAACGTAACAGAGCATCACCTCTATGACCTTCTGCAAATGCTTGAGGAAATCGATGATTGCGGGGAAAACGTACTGCGGTATGAATACGGCACGATTCTCTACTAATTAATGCTTCAGGCGTCCTCCAGTGACACAATTCTTTAGTTTTGCAATCACTCTACTCTTATCGTCTGTAGTCATAGATCTCTGTCGGACTTGATTGGAAAGTAACTAAAAATATCTAGCTACTAGATGGTGTGATGGCTAAGATGTCGCAGATTCTCCTCCACACCGTTAGATGATATTTAAATGCTTTCGTGTCGTTTCTCTTCAAAATTGAACTTGGACAAGGTCGCAGACGCGTAGGAAACGCATGTCGAGCTGAGGTTACTGTGGCCGAGCTACAGCTATCGGAAATACCGTTGTAGAGCGATATGGGGAATCTCAGCAGTCTACCAGTTTGCAAAAGACGCGTTCTCTGCTCAAATCATCTACAGATTCTTGGATCCCTGGAAAAGCTTTCAAAGTCAAAATATAAATACTCTACACTCATGTGCCCGCGTAGCCCAGTCGAAAAGGCTACGTACCTATAAATCGAACGTTTCCTTTAAGATGCGCATGGTATCATCGGGAGAATTGACCGAGTTACCAATAGTTCTGGGGTCCTCGTAGATCTCATAGTCGTTACCGCCCTGGTAGCACTTGTCCCCGAAAAAGTAGATCTTTTCAAAGCCCTCGTCGGCCACGTGCTGCAAGCAGTAGGTCTTATCCCATCCGGTGGGGAAGACGTCAAACGAGATCTGGCCACCGATGGAGTAGGTCAAGCCATAGTCGGAAAATTCCTGCTTCAATGCATTGACCAACTTTTCTCTAACCTTGTGTACCTTGTCGTAGGCCTCAAATTCGTTACGCTGGGCGGTGGAAGCGTTTCTGCCCACGGGCGAGATGTTGACCATTCCCGCACGGAACTCAATAAAGGTACCAGTTCTCACGGGGATGTCAATGTCACTCAAGTAGCGCAACACGAACTTGACCAACTTGTTATATTTGTCGACGCCGATCCAGTTGATGAAGGACTGGGAAGCTAACTCCTGGCCTAACTTGTAAGCCGTTAAGCCGTTTTCGGAGAAGCAGTAGTCAAAGTTGGACAAGACATCTGGACCGAGCTGCTCGACCTGTTTTGACAAGTCCGATCCACCCACGAAGCCAATAACGACTTTCTCACGGAGACGGCGAAGGATATCGAGCATCTCCGGAGAAACGGTGAGACGGGCAGGAGTAAGTGTCCCGTCCACGTCAAAAAGAACAAGAGTCTTGGGGATTGATCGGTTAGTGAACGACATGGCGATTTACGTGTGGAGAGAGTAAGAAGTGGGTGCTTCGTCGAGCGCTGAATCTGAGGTTTTTTTTCTTCTTACCACACGTCCTACACATGGATTACATGAATTGTGTTCACATACACTTCATATTGGACATACAAAGAAACCTACTTAGGCAGTCACACCGTACTGGTAGTCAGGGAAGTTACGCAAGTTCTCCTCCAAGGGGCCCTTTCTCGTCAAGAACTTGACGTACGCACCATCGTCCTTGACCTCACCGTTTCTCTTCTTGGCGACGTACTCGTCTCTGTTCAAGGGCGTGAAACCCCACTTTTTAGAGATGATAATCTTTTGCTGGCCAGGGAACTTGTATCTGGCTCTTCTCAAACCCTCGACGACGGTGTCCTTGTTGCTGTCCTTGGTACGGGCAGACATGATAATCTGACCAATCAGGACACGGGCAGCGAGACCATGGGGCTTACCCCACGCACCTCTCATACCCTGCTGCAATCTATCGGCACCAGCGCACGACAACATCTTGTTGATACGCAAAACGTGGAAGGGGTGTACTCTGACCCTCAAGTGGAAAGAATCTCTACCAGATACCTTGGTGATGTACTTGTTGGCGCAAATACGTGCGGCTTCGAGGGCCTCGGAGGACAACTGCTCCAACTCGTTGGAAACGAGGTGCACGCACAAGGGGAACTCATCGACGGTCGCCTTTTTACGGCCGAGATCGTAGATACGAATCTTGGCGTCGGGCACCGCTCTGTTGTAGCGCGACTTGGGGTAGGGCTTGTTCTTGCAGTACCTGTAGCAGCGAGCGGGTCTTCTAGCCATGGTGTCTGGTTAATGGATGGACTACAGCAGAGTGGCTGAAATTTTTTCGCCACAAGGTGATTAGAAATCAAGTGGACTGCACACAAGGCTCACCACCTTTTCCCGAAATACCGCTTGTTAGTGTCTTATGGGTCAATTTTGGTGTCTCTTTGTGGGGCCACCGCTAATAATGTGTCTACAAGGCAACGTCTGTGACAATCGTAGAGCTTGTGGTGGTTCAATGCTGAACTTCCCAATGTCAGTTGTTGTCACGTGACTCTTAGGGCTAGGGCTTCGCTTTGGCACGTGATTCTGCACCCCAGGTTGTGTTTTGGCGATGCCCCACTACGCTGAACTGATTAGGTGGTAACCGCGAGATGGGCAGATACAGCATAAGGCGATACAAGACTAAACGCAGAACGCGCGACTTGGATCTCGTACACAATGATTTGGCTACTCCTGAACTGATCCGCCGCCTCAAGAACCAGCCGCTTGACGAGAATTTGCCGGGGCTCGGCCAGTACTACTGCGTGCACTGCGCCAAATACTTTGAGGACCAGCGGTCCCTTGACCTTCACATACGCACCAAAGTGCACAAAAGGCGGGTGCGTGCCCTTGCTGCACGGCCTTACACCCCGCTCGAGGCAGAGGCCGCGGCTGGAGTCAACCTCGAGCGGTTCATGGCGTCGGTCGAACAGTATAAGCAGCTTGAGCAGGCCAAGCAGCAGATCAAGGTAGAACGCGACGCTGCATTAGGCCAACGCAAGGATAACTTGGATGCCTTGATCACCGGTATTCCGTCTGCAGAGTATGCCGATGCTCCAGTTCCCATGGAAGAATAGTCTTTAGTTCGCTAGTGTATTTTAGAAGAGTTATATTGAGCTTGCCCGTTCGTTATCTGCTTGCATCTTGCTATTCGGAGCCTATCAACCTGTTTCCGGTTAGTCTCATACTCAACCATCTTTTGTGAATTTTGCTGGCCCCAGGCACGGAATCACGTATGACACATCTGATTGATGGTCATGGTACGAATAATTTCTTAGTGCGACTAATATTTGCGAGCATGAGAAGAATGGACAGTCATTGTGAAACAAAAATTGTAATAAACACTGGCTTTGAAACTTATTTCAGGACAGGGAGCAATGAACTCACCCTGAAGCGAGCCATTTAGAGATACAACTCCGCCTGACTGTTTGATCTGACGCCGCCCACCATTTGAGGTTAGGGTTCGTCCTCATATCTCTTTTGGAGGTATATTCAATCAGGTCCCAAAAGTGTACCAAAAGTTTAGCGTGCCACATATGATCAGCACGGTCAAAAACCTCTGGCACACGGCATTCAACAAGAAAAGCCCGGACTACGCGGAAAGATTTTACTGATCTGGTGACGCGCGCCACACTAGAGACCTATTGACAACTAAGAAGGGGCATGAAATTCAAGCCTTTTGGTTCAAAGTGGTTATAGAACTTTGATGATGGCTAGAACTGATCTCGACTCGCGTTAAGGCTGCAAGACTTTTGAAATTTCCAGTGCTCTACTAATATGGTCAAGCTAATGGTAGCAGCCGATTTGCCAACAGATGCAGCCGTTTAGTTATTATTTGGAAAGGCCCCAAATTGAGGACACGCTGACGGCGAAAAATGCTGTGCGAGGATCACGTTCGAATGGAGCTGTTATTATATGGTGATGGTCGAAGATACTGGTCATTTACTTCTAAATTTATCATTGAAGACAAGGTTGCGAATCGGCTGGACGGAGGGGGGTATTTTTCGGGAAGATATCTCAGAGCTACCCGGCGGCTTGATGCGAGATGAATATACGCGAAGTTTGCCCTCCGTTCAATAAGTAGGCATTTCGCTTCGCTTCGTGCTACAAGCGAACGCTGAACAGTGCTTATGGCTATTAAAGCAACCACCATACTCTCGATTATGAAACTAGAGAGCTTAGACGCCATCATCGAGGTGGAAGGCAGGGCGAACTTCGGATTTCTTGGTGTCGTAACTTCAAAATTAGTCTAAAAATAAAATAGACACCTATTAGATCAAGCTACGCGGGATACTTAACCTTTTACGATAAGTCTCTATGTGCGCGCCATATGTAATTTATCAAGATAAGTGCGGCGAAAGTAAACCAGGGTTTGATATTATCACGTTCCTGAACCCTCACGGTAAGATGGTTTTAGCCGTGTCGTCAAGTCGTTAACGCCGAAAAATATTGCACCTAGATCCGCCGCAATACGATTCCCACTAATCCCAAGATACAGAAAAAGGGCGCAGCACTGTAGGTCTGGCCACATTCCGCAGGATACCATGAACAGCGCACTATACTGTTTGGCCGCCGGGACACTCGATTTGTTTCTTTGAATATATGCAGAGTTTAGACTATGTAAGTATTTTTGATATGCACGCCTAGATACCTCACCCCGGCTGCAGCAGCCTATCTGGTCTCGATCTCCGATCTCGGATCTCGCATTTGGGGTCTCGACTTATCAACTGTTGTTGCTTGCATGGAGCATTTTGAATATTTGATGCATGACCTTTTTTTTAACACGCTTGCCACTTGGCTGCCCTTCAACTAGGTCGCAAGCAAAGTATAGTCGAGCACCTTCACTGAATCCTCTGGACTCATGCTCCTTTGGGATGGTGCCCGTTATGTCCCGCCCTTGACATCAGTCGTGTATCCTCGTAACAGAAAAATAAAGCCGGATCAGGCCGCCTCGTCAATAAAATTACGCCTGATGAAGGCCATTGTCACTTTTAAGATCCATGTATGACTCTCGAGAGGTGTGTGACCGGGAGAGCTGCTCAGCACTTCTTCATCAAACCTGCGGCTTGTCATATTCAACCCTAGCTTATCGTCTGGACTCATAAAAAAGTATCCAATAACTGCCGGCACTCTCACACTCCCGGTCGAAAATTCTCCATTTGCCTGATCAAGAACACCTCGACGAGTGCTTGGAACAGCTCCGGGACATGACGAGCGACTGGTGGGTCGGGGAAGTCTAAGGCATTCCACGTTACTGCTGATCCTTGTCACCTGCTCACAAAAGCCGAACAGATCCCCTTGTTGGGCTACCTTATAGCTGTTGATAGACTCGAACGGCCGAAACCGTTGAATAATCATCTCCCATACTATGTTGAACATTTCGACCCTTTGTCGCTTCTTCTCGGCCTTGGACCACTTGCAGTTGATAAGTGCGAGGACTTGACTTGTGATTGTCAGGTATAGTTCCAATTCGTCGAACATCATCGACTGGTGCTTAAACTTGACCACAAATATCAAGAGCATCATAGCAAGGCCGTCGCAAGGAAGGCACCGCTTGGCAAACCAGCTGAATCTCCCGAAGCTGATAAAGTCGTTATACTTGAGAAACTCTCCGAGACTATGCACAATGGAGGGAACAAGGTTAGACTCGAGACTGAGATAGTCAAACTCAGGCACGTTTCCGGGGCGTAAAAATGATTCCGGAGGCTCTCTAAGAATCGCCACACTGTCGAACTCACATCCACTGGCGGATTGTTTCCCGGGAGATGACGCTGGGTGGACGCCGTCCGTTTCGCGGGGGCTAACGCAGCGTTCCTGGCGGGCAGGCTCTAACCATTTCCGCAAAGACATGAGGTGGAGCCATAACAAAAGTCGGTCAACATAGCTGTAGACGTGGGCTTGGACGAAGTTGGAGAACTTCGCTTCTGCGACCGTCATCAGGGGGAAGCGCTGCTGCGACTCTTTCAATCTAGCGACCTTCCTCTGAACAAGGTCATGAAATGTCGCGATCTCGGTCTTTATTGAGTCCACCACTACAGCTGGAAGCTCAGATTTATGGCGATAGAATTCATGTCCCATACGATTGACTATGCGATCGCACATGTGTCTGATGTTGAGTGTCAAGACGCTCACGTCAAACAACACCCGACCCTCTCTGGCGCATATCTCCTCCAAAGTAGGCATGCTCAAGTCCGCATTCGAAAGTATAGGTGCCGCCCGGCAATACTTGGCTGCAGCAGCATCTAAACCAACGACCGACATCCACACCGCGCGTCGGGATATGATGGCATTGGTGTTTGGCGATTCTGGTGCACTCATCGGGTCTCGGTCGAGCTGTAATCGCTTAGCGTACAGTACAATATCTGCGACTTCACTGAACGAAGTGGTGGGCGCGGTGCTCTCAATCAAAATGCTCCCAGTGAGAAATGACATGGATAGGATACCATGCGGATACTGCTGATGGCTCCGGACGCGGTGAAATGCCAGACGGTACCGCGAAATGTCAGCGATAAGCAATAAGTTGTTGTACTCCTCAAACTCTGCCACGGTGGCTGCAGCTAAGACCGCAAAGTACTGTGCATAGAACAGGATGAGATTAAAAGAATGCGCGACCCCAGGTGACTCCACCGCCATCTCCCTCCCAAAAGCAAGGGCGCAAAACAAATCATGCTGAGGCACGAAACATTCCAAGTCGATAATAAACGGCAATAGTGGGCCTACAGAGCTGACGTATCTGTCAATCAACTCCCGTGAACGCTCCTTGGTACGAGGCAAATACTCGACAAGTTCACATAGCAAGTTTCGCGTCGCCACTGTGGATTCGGCAGGCAAGTTGCTCGAGCAGGCTCCAGAGAGAAAATCGTGGTTGAGATCACAGAAATGCGAATTAAGGCCACGTCCATCCGCGTCCGGAACGCTTTTCAGGCGATTGGTGTCGAAATGCACGGCGCGCGTCTCTAGCGCTGGGGTAAAAATGGCAGGATCCGACGAGGAGCGTGGCTGTTGTGTTGTAAGGATCGTGGATGGATGTGTCGGTGCCTCATTCCCCAACAACTGCCTTCGATAAAAATCTAGAGATGGTAGTATGGGGGCACTGGTCAAGTCAGGAAGCGATGCATTATGTGGCTGTGGGTGCAAACTTATTTCATTACTATTGTGCTTGCTCTTACGGCTCCTACGCTGATTAGCATAGTACTCGCATTTGATCCCAAGGTTACGACAACAAGAGCATCCTTGCGGATCCCTGTCGCATTTTATCTTTTTGGTGTGACAATTGATGCAGGAGAGCACGCGACGCTGACGAGATCTTTGCAACTTGATGATCTCGCTAGTATTCCCACCAATGGTGGGTGAAGGAGGAACTGGCAACTCGTTAAAATTCTTCAAAATTATGTGCAAAGTGAGGCTGTATGATTGCTTTAATGATGTGATTTCGGAGCAAATTAGGAGATCAAAATCTCCATTACTGAGCCGCTTAGCGAGGGGGGCGATTAATGGACGGTGTTAATAAAAAAGCGCTGCGACCAAAATGCTAAAACGGGTTTAATGGAAATAAGCAACAACGCACAATGTCGAAATGGACGCAAAATAAAAATAGCATACTAACGATGTGCTGGCTAAAAACTACCACGTACCGTTGGTGACTCGACAACCAAAGATCGACTCAAAGGAATGGAGGATAGGTAGGGGGTAGTATGAGTGTGGACAGTCGCACTATCTCCATTGCGGTTACAGAGTTAATTTTTCACGCGGCGGACTCGTGGGACTCGGTGGCGAGAAAAGGTGATTCAATTTGCGCGGATTGAAACCACCCCCAAAAGACGGTTCAAATCTCTCATCTGTAGAGCGAGCCATGAAGCCGCGAATAATGATCTACTCGTGGGATTTTATCCCGAACAGAGCTTTTGAAAGAACAAAGCTGTTCGGACTTTTCACGATGACATCATCGCTGCTACAGGCAATACGATCTCGGAGTCGATTTTTAATAAACTTTGAAGGTGATTCTTCTCCATCCTCGACCACCCTAAGATGCCGGGTTATGAGTGAGCGTCCGGTCCGCTTTTGTTGTGGCAAAAAGCTTGCACTCAAAGCTGTTTCCAGGGGCAGATGCATGCAAAGTTTGTGATTATTATAATACGGATTCTTCGCAAGTGACAGTGGTTTGGCGTGATGGTTCTAGTTATCCAGCTACGGAGACTTGGCCCAAGCGTATTCTAGAGATTTACCTGATGACAAATTCCGAGATATCAACCTTGTGACAGAGTCTGTGCTGCAAAGCGACCGTGACTACTCAATTTTTCAAGAAACTATGAGTAACTGAGCGACTATCTCCAACAGTCTTGCCTAGTGGTCTAGAGCGATGTGTCAAGATCCCATATTGGTGCCTCCTACTCACCAAAGGCGAGGTGCAACTGCTTTGAGATCGAAATTGACCATGAGCCACATGCAACACCGCTTCTCTAGTGGAGATTAATTCAGGTCTTCATTCGAGAGAGACGAATCCACTGATTGAAGAACGCAAATAAAACTCACCAAAGCGATGATTTTGAGTCTCCAGCGGCCAGAACTACCCTTCCCCAAGTTCTGAAAGTAGAGTTTGAGATGACTTGACACACTGAGCCTCTTCTAGCGATACGATACTCGGAAAGTCGTGGGACGAAATAGTGGACGTGGTAATCGCCTGTTTTGATAATGCTTCGAGAAGTACTCTTTTCAGGTTTTTTTGCGTGAGACTTCAAAGCTGAAGAAGCGAAGCTATTGCTAGACCCGTCTTGAAGCCGCCCGCTCGCTAACTTCGGAACGCTAAAACAGTCGACGATGAACCCTGACGGAGGCCAATTATTACTTTGCCACCAAATTAGGGTGCTGTGCAAAGGTGAACTCGGCAGTAGAGCTAGACAAAACACTGACGATATCTGATAGGTCCTCCAGTAACGACAGTTCTTGCAAAAAAGGTATAGGAAGTTGGCGAGGAGAAGGAAGCCGCGTCGGCGATCACAGCGGGTCGGGACATTTGCATGTCTAGATGTCAATCTGCAATTGAAACGGAGATACTCCCACGACAAATCCTCACTCGTCGAGCTGAGAGAGAATACTGAACTGTGATGAGACACAATCAGTTCTGGCAGCCCAAATTTTCGAAACGCAGCGATCGTGATCTTAGGAACATCAAACCCCGAAAGCATAAAACGTAAGGCGCTAAGAAAGACCGTCGTTGGAGATCTTTGCGCCGAGACCTATCGCTGGCGAGACTGAATTTCCGTTGACCCCTTTTGGTTAAGGGGCCAAGTGTCAATATCGTTAGCTGAACACAGATCTCCCAGGATGAATCAGGACGGTAGCAAAGACAGCCACCACACCATGAGTGTGTCGCTTCAGGGCGTCGAGCCCAACAACAGGCTCTGTCACTTGACCACAGCGGTAGCGAGGCGTTAAGCGAAGGGAGTCTTGGGGGTTCATGTGTGAGCAAGCAACTATTCAAACATAAGAGTGGTACGGGTGAAAGACTGCAATGCAGTGCACTCGCCTGAAACATCCTTCACTTGCTACGGTGTTATCAAAGAGGCCCGTATGGACGCGGCAGGAAGTGAAGACAAGATAGATGAGCGTGCAAAGCGGTAAAACGCAAAATACGGTCACTCGTGAACCGAGGAATGAGAGTGTGCACCGGAGTGGGTCACGCCCGACATACCGAGGTATTAGTGGAAGGCATAAAGCGGCGTTTTGGTTTTTAACAAGAGCCGGGGGGTAAACAAAGCCAGAAAATTACCGAATTGAGGCAAGGTGCACACCGTGCCTAGTGGCGATCACGACGAATAAGTTGCAGGTCTCAAAATAATTAGAGAGAATTCACAACTTGATGACTTTCGCTCAGTGTCATGTAACTTGAGAAAAGAGATTCAGTGCCCTGCTCTCAAAGTGTGTTGATCGGAGCGACAACATATTCCTCGTATGAAGCAATGAGAGTGAAACTCGGGCCCATACATGCCGATAGAATATGGGCACCTGCATGATTTTTAACCAGAGGGCACGCGATAACCAAATTGGGGCAGGACACCACCCGTGCCTACCGGTAATTTAAAAAAACCATGCAGAGCCCAAAATAATATTCAATAAGATTTTCGAATTGATAACTTTCGGTCGCGTATCTATGCGCTTGATAATATCGCCCAAGCGGGCTTGAAACAAGCTGGCTGCTCTATCTCAGATAGTGGTTTAATGAAAATTATAAGCTATCTATCTTATGGGTTGCTTGCAGAAAAAAATCCCGGTCTCAACGGTCCGAATGTTTGCTTTATGGACCGTGCTCGCCGAGATGGCTCTTATTTGAAGCTGGAGGATAGCTGAAGCAGGATAACCACATGTAGGTGATGCACATTTCGTGCCTGTGGCAATCGCTAAAGATATCTTGCAGGGCTCAAAATAATATTGGAGAGAATTTTCGAAATGTCCACTTTGGGCAAGTATGTTGGGACCTGAAAATAGAGTAGGAACGCGCCCGCTAACTGGCCGTTTTCTCTATCGAGAGAAGCGTTTTGATGAATGTTACAACCTGTACATCTACCGGTGGCACAATGCTTGAATTTAATGGGGCGGCAAGAGGTCAAGTAAAATAGCAACCTTGGTATTGAGATTATGAAACGATTTCCTATCGGCTTTTTTGCTGGCTACTGTAGGGCGGCTTGTTGTCGTCTTCGTAATTTCTGCGGATATAACGCACGGCGCGGTTCCTGTAACCGCAACGGGGCACAAATCATCACGATACGATGATTTCTGTTGGCTAATTCTCGTAAGCGTATTACTAGGCACAGCACAGCATGGATCCGGTATTTGGGGGATACGATGTAATAACCATCACTGAGGGGGGGTTGTAAACATGTGGTCACTTTGCCTGTCCGTTTTAAATGCTGTCTTTCCCCAAAAGGTCGTAAAGCCAACTTTTAAAATTCCCAAAGTTTCGACGTCGATTTTGCCCGCAAGACCGTCGAACATTGTTGATCGTCGACAACACAATACAATGAACCAAGTCATTGACAATCTTTACACGGATATGCCGACCACGGGCGTTGACATCTGCGCTTCATTCCTGTTTGCTGTAACTGCAGATGAGGAGGTTACAGTTGAATCTGTGAATGGAACGGAAGTAATCACCGGCACAAACTTGATGTTCAAAATGAACTTGAGTCCGTTTGGTAAGTTTCACGGAGAGATCGTTGACGACTATGAAGACTTCACTGGGGTCGTTACTGACAACTATTCGCGTCTCGCCTGGGCCGGTAGAGTAGACTTGAAGGACAATTGCATCGGGTTGCTTTACAATCTCCTCCGGATGTATTACAGTGCGGATCTCGGGTACCTCAAGTACCATGCTGATGAGCCGTTTTTCCAGGGCAAGAACATCCACGTCAGTAACCGGCAATACTTGGGAATTGGCACATCGGCGACATACAAGTGGTCTGTTAAAGCGCAAGTTTATTTAGCTCCGGGAGAAGCCTGCAAGATAAATGCCGACGCGGTGTGGCTCGTGTGGCAGGGACCCATCGACCCGCACATACGCCTGATATTATCGGCTGCCGTCGGCGAATGGACTATGCGGTCGCCGATTGGGTTGTTGCACACTAGTCCTGCTTTGACTGAAAAGAGGGTGTATCTCCTGTCGAACGGAGTGCGTTATCCCTATGTGACAGGTTATCGAAGAGTCTTGTGGCTAAGCAACACTCTCAGGGACAAAGTCAAAGACGTCATCACGCACTTGGTAGACGCGAACAATTTGCACGCGCAGTTTGACGTGGCGAGGGCGATGGTTGCGCAAGTGTACGTCAGCCTCAAGCCTCGGTGCATACAAGGGATGAAGTGGTGCTATCCCTCCCGGAAAGTCAACATTCCGGCATTGGTGTCGGTTCGCGGGTGGCCGGGCATGCTTGATAAAGATTATAAGGATAATCTTGCCCCTGCCTTGGAAGGGACACATTTGAAGTGGTGCGAGTCGCCCCGGCGCATATTGTGGAGCGCGATTGCCTTGACCGAGGCGACACACGATGTTGTGTACCCAGTTCCATGCGACAGCACCCTCGAGATGCAGGTGTCGGAGCATGTGTATAGGCACGCAGCCCAGGCGTCAGAATTCGAGCGTGAGTTGCTCTGGGCCGAGATGCTACGCCTCGAGTGTGGGGTGACCGTCGACATAATATTGGCGGCCGCTTACAATGGTGATTGTTACAGGCCTTGGGTGCAAACTATTGCAGGTCTTGACCGGTTCGCGATGGGCTCCGACACTCACGCGGTAACGCTTCCCATCACCATGGAGTCTAAAGAGTGCTATCTTGAGAACCCCGGCCTAGCGTTGCCGGACGTCGTCGAGAACGAGCAGTATCCGAGATTAGACCACCTCCGGCTCGAGAATTGGGTACGCTTTGCCGAGCCCGTTCTCGCGACCCGAAACCGCACGGAGGAAGACCTTGCTTTGGCGCGGGATTGGGAAATAACGCTCGAGGTGGCACCATATGGAGGTGCCGATCTGGGCATGGTGCTTTGGGTGCGTGATATCTTGGGCGCGTGCACGTTCATGATTATGGCGCGGTACATGGGATGGGAGGTGAAGGGATTTGACGGAGATGAGGGGGCAACCTTTTCGAACCGAACCAGCGAGGAGGCGGCATTCATCTTCGAAAGGGCACCCGCCGATTTCTACGGATTCAAGATCGCGGAAATCAAGACCACGTGGTCGCAAGAGATGCCCAAGCTTGATATCGCGGGGACGATGGTGTTGAAGTTGGCCGTTTTAGAGAAGCATGTCCGGTGGGGAGCTAACTCCACGAGCGACGTGGTGAACCCGATATTGTCTTGGAATTGATGGCAAAGTAGCCTTGCACAGGATTCACGGAAATCGTACCGGTGGTCGCAAAAGAAACCCAAGCTTGATGTCGCGAGGACATGGTGGAGAAGCTGGTCGTCTAGAGAAGTTGGTCATTTAGAGAAGCTGGCCGCCTTAAGGAGGGCCTGACTCTACGAGCGACGTGGTGAACCCGATATTGTCTTGGAATTGATGGCAAAGTAGCCTTGCACAGGATTCACGGAAATCGTACCGGTGGTCGCAAAAGAAACCCAAGCTTGATGTCGCGAGGACATGGTGGTGAAGTTGGGCGTCTGGAGAAGTTGGTCGTCTAGAGAAGCTGGCCGTTTAAAGAAGCATGCCCGATGGGACCTGAGTCTGCCGGGGGAACCCAGTTTTCTTGGATTGGTGGGCCAGCCACGTGAAGGGCCACTGTACGAGCATCTGGGATGGACAGGGATTTTTAGAGAGGATGGTGTGTGGGCAGAAGAAGGTGCACTATGTGCGATGGAGACAAGGCGCTGATGAAGGAGGTGCTGACACTGCCAGCGAGCCGGTATTGGCACAGTTTTGTGCTACATGGCTTGAAAAGAACGCACTATTCGCCGATTGCAGGACAACTTTTTAGATGTATACTAAGAGGAGAAACACTTAGTTATAACTACATCGCCAGAGAGACGAGGCTGGGCAGGATACCCGTGGATTCACGCTGGTGCTGGCAACGGGGCGTAACAGGTCTGATAAAGATCCTTGCTGCAATACTTATGACTGATGGCACGTTTAGCCGGGGACAGTCGTGTATCTACCTACAGTGGTGGTTGCGTAAGGTGAAAATTTTGGCGGTAGTTTCACATTAAACATTAAAAGACCACAATGTGTGTATTGCGGTTCGGATGTCCGTAGGGTGTGCATACAAACGTCAATACTACTGTGGACCTGCACATAGATAGTTTCAAGATTAGGTGCCCCCTTTACTATGGGGTTCTGAGATCTCTACCTGAGCCTCGTTACCAGTTTCAGATGAGACCTCACCGTATCTTTTTAAGCATCTTCAGAACGGCAAGTTGCTTTCGGAGCAGGCTGATGACTCCCATTTCCACACATTTAGAATCAAAAACTTGAACATTACACAACTTCTACTGTATTCGGATGCTGACAATTTTGCCTGTAGTGTCGGATTTTTTAGACTGGAAAGCTGAAAGTCCCGATGTGTGTGTGATCTACAGAGTTGTAATACTTTTGTTGTCTGTTTGGGAGGAGCTCCGTACTTTTGCAGTAATGGTGAGAATCTGAGGGTGACTCTAGATAACATCCGTGCCGCAATACTGTACACATCCTGACCACGCTAGTGTGCACCGCGAACATGCCACACCACACCAAAGAGTGGTATGCCTGGGTTAGGGGGTGGAATTACGGGCAGGACACCACAGTGGGGGCTGGGTCCGAGTCCAAGGGGAAGTTGCCACAGCACCGGCCAACTGAGTACTAATGGTCAAATTGCAGCACATTTTTCGGCTGTTTATCAAACAAACACCTACACGCACCATGAGACTACGGATCAGAAGCGAAAAGGGCTCGATCATCACAGAGTGCGAGCTGGACACTACCCTCTTTGACCTTCTCGCGTCCTTGGCCGAACGCCCCGAGCTATGCGACGCCACCGCCGACAGCACGGTGACAGCGCTCAGGCGCGGTTTCCCGCCGCAGCCGGTCGACTTGACCCGCGGAGGCGCGCGGCTCGACGAGCTCGGCATCTTGTCGGGAGACCAGCTCTTGATCGAGTTCAGCAAGAGCGTGCCGCGTGCCGCGGGCGAGGCGCCGTGCGTGGTCCTCGCGGATACTAACACGTACCTCGTTCTACGCAACGTGCCCGACGACAACGCGTGCTTGTTCAACGCGGTGCTGTACGCGCTTGACCCGGTAGTGCGCGTGCTGCCACAGGAGCTACGAGGCCTAGTCGCGGCGCACATTGGCGAGAACCCCGCGGAGTACTGCGAGGCGATCCTCGGGAAGCCCCCGGCCGCGTACGTCGCATGGATATCTGGAAAAGACGCGTGGGGCGGGGCCATTGAGCTCTCGGCAATCACGAAAATCTACGGGATACGCATAAGTTGCATGGACGTGGAGTCCGGGAAGGAAATCGTGTTTGAGCAGGAGACGGCCGCCGCTCGGTTCATCGTGCTCGTGTACTCTGGGATCCACTATGACGTGCTTTGCGAGAACAGGAGCAATGCCGCCAGCAGGGCGCCGCACGAGATGCGGCGCGCCGCGGGAGACCGGTCGGTATGGGAGTCGAGCAGACATGAGGCGGTGACGGCCGCCGGCAAGAAGGTCCTACGCAATCTACAAGACCACAGCTACAGCACCAACACCACCACGTTTCGCGTGCGGTGCTTGGAGTGCTACCGCGTGGTGGTGGGCGAGCACGGCGCTGCGACTCACGCTAAGGAGTTCCCCGGCCACTTGCGTTTCGGCGAAGTTACGTAATCAGCAGGGTCTGCACGTGACCATGACGTGTATTTACCGAAAGCACCCGAAGGAGAAAAAAAAGCGAGATCTCAAACATTTCACGCAGCAGAGCTCGCCCGAGGGAGACCAGTGCGAAATGTCGATAAACACGCAATTGTTCTGTACGTCTGCCCGATCCACGCTATGGCGCCCGCCAATTACTAACCTCTCCATCCAGGCCGCAAACCGCGTGCTCTCGAGCTATTGCACGACTATAATGACGTGACGCCGCTGCCGGCCCCGAACCAAGAGTGTCGCACCGCGCTCTACTCTCCGAACGGCCACTACTTTGCCTTCACTCAGCCAGACAAGCTCCACATTCTCGACACCCACGCCAGTACGCCGCTGCCCTACTGGCAGCTCGACAACGACGACGTGGCCCATCTCTTCTTCTCAAACAAGGGCACCTTTCTCTGCACCTGGTCGCGTCCCATTGTTATTGACCGCGAGTCCGGCGTCTACTCTAAAAACGTCCGTGTCTACAATATCCTCACAAAGTCCTTGGTCACCGAGTGGCTGGAGCGCAGGGAGGCCGGCTGGCTGCCCCAGTTCACCCAGGACGAGCTGCTCCTTATCAAGGGCGCACATTCCAACAAGGAAATCCACGTGTTTGACATTGTCCACAACGAGCCCTTCAACCTCGGCGCCCCGCAGTACCGCTTCAAGGTCCTGGACCCCAAGTGCCCCTACAAGCTGTTCGCCGTCTCCCCCGGCTTGAATCCCCTGATCGCCATCTTCTTGCCCGTGTACCTGGGCCAGCCCGCACAGGTCCTCATCTACAACGTGCCCACCTTCAACGAGCCCGTGTGCCAGCGCTCCTTCTTCAACGCCGACAGCTGTCTGATGCAGTGGAACGCGTTGGGCACCTCCCTCTTGGTGTTGGCCCTGACCGACCACGACAAGACAAACCAGTCCTACTATGGCGACTCCAACCTCTACTTGTTGGGCATCGCCGGCCAGTACGACTCCCGCATCGCCTTGCCCCGCGAGGGCCCCATCCACGACATCACGTGGCTGCCGACCTCGCGCGAGTTCGCGGTGGTCTACGGCTACATGCCCGCAGAGACTACTTTTTTCGACGCCCGCGGCAACCTCATCCACTCGTTGGGCACCGCGCCCCGCAACACCATCCTGTACTCGCCGCACGCCCGCTACGTGCTCCTTGCGGGCTTTGGCAACTTGCAGGGCAAGATCGACGTCTATGACCGCCAAAACAAGTTCGCCTGCGTCGCCACCATCGACGCCACCAACACCCTGGTGTGCCAGTGGCTGCCCTGCGGCCGCTTCATCTTGACCGCTACCACCGCCCCGCGCTTGCGCGTCGACAATGGCTTCAGGGTCTGGCACGCCTCCGGCCAGCTCTGCTTCTTGCACGAGTGCCCCGAGTTGTACGCCATCGG
>JAKTSS010000235.1:0-19423 GCA_030580355.1 Debaryomycetaceae sp. yHKB357 | reverse complement strand
CGCCCCGGCCGCCCCCGTACCGGATGTGGCTGCCAAACCCCCGCCGGTCGTACCGCGCCAAGTCCCCAGGCACCTCCTGGTGCGCCTCCCGCATGATCTTGCACAAGTCGCCCCCCAACTTGGAGTTGCCCTCCGTGAAGAACGACACCGCCGTGCCGCTGGCCCCGCCGCGCCCGGTCCGCCCGATCCGGTGCACATAGTCCTCAATGTTCCCGGGCATGTCGTAGTTGATCACAAAGGTGATCCCCTTCACGTCTGCTCTCGTGTTAGTACTCGTTCAAACTCGCCTCACCGCGAAACTGAAGATGCGCTGGATTCCGTCCGGTGCCCATCAGAAATGAACACCTCTAATTTTCACTACAAAATACAAAACATACAGAAAAGCAGGGTCAATCAGCATAGATCACTCGTTGCACTTGAGGGGTACCGCCACCAAATATGCTTTGGTGTTTTTCCGTTTTCGGTGGGTTTCCGTTTTCGGTGCTGGTTCCCGCTGGCTCTCACACACTCGCCCAGTGGCAATGTGTGTGGTTCTCGTAACGTGATCACCAATTTCAAGACTCGCGTACTCCCCGTCAAAGGAATCGTGCTTTCTAGTATATTTTCCATTTCGTAACTTCATGCAAATGTCAGCAGAGGGAAAAAATATGAAAAAGGGGTTGAGTGAGCATCGTACCCAGCTGAACGTGGTAAGGTGAGCATCGTACCCAGCTGAACGTGGTAAGGTGAGCATCGTACCCAGCTGAACGTGGTAAGGTGAGCATCGTACCCAGCTGAACGTGGTAAGGTGAGCATCGTACCCAGCTAAACGTCCCGCGCCGCTGGTCCAAAAAGCCCCTTCTTTCCCACACCCCACATCCCGCTCTTTCCCACACCCCTTCTTCATGTGATTGAAAAACCCCTGCTGCATTGTGAATCAGTATTGGTTTATCCGTGTGCTGCTTCAGTTAATAGTGATGAGTTCCCCCGCTCTGGGCGGGGGACCCTCTTGTTCTTGTAAAAATGTAACGTACCAATACCTCGGGCCGCCACGTCCGTGGCAACCATGATGGGCGACTTGCCGGTGCGGAACTCGTTCAACACCCAGTCGCGCTCGCTCTGCTGCTTGTCGCCGTGGATCGCCAACGCGGGCCACCCGTCGGACCGCAAGTAGCTCGTGATGTCGTCGCACATGCGCTTCGTCGACGCAAACACCAACACCTTGGCCTCCTTGTCGGTCGTCGCCTGCTCAAGGTGCTTGATGAGCCGGTCCCGCTTCTCGTACTCGGTCACAACCTCCACCAACTGCGTGATCGTGTGCGACGCCAGCAACTCCAACAGCCCGACCGTCACCTGGATCGGGTCGCACAAGTAGTCGCGCGTCAACGCCTGCACCTCCTTGGGCCACGTCGCGGACCACATGAGCGTCTGCCGGTCGGGCCGGATCTGGTCCACAATCTTGCGGATCTGCGGCTCGAACCCCATGTCCAACATGCGGTCCGCCTCGTCCAACACCAAGTAGGTCACGCGCTTCAAGTTGGTTTTGCCCATCTCCAACATGTCAATCAAGCGGCCCGGGGTCGCAATGACAATCTCGACCCCGCGCGACAAGTCGCGGATCTGCTGCCCCTTGGGGGCACCGCCATACACGCACGTGTTGCGAATGCGGCTCGACGCGCCAAACTTGCTGCACTCGGTCTGGATCTGCACCGCCAACTCGCGGGTAGGCGCCAACACGAGCACCACGGGCCCGTCGCCGGGCTTTAACAAGGGCTGGGCATTGATGTGGACGATCGCGGGCAAGCAGTACAGCAACGTCTTGCCTGAACCGGTGGCGGCAATGCCAATCATGTCTCTTCCGGAAAGCGCCATAGGCCAGCCCTGACACTGGATAGCGGTGGGGTTGGGGAACCCCTGCGCCTGCACTTGCTTCAACACATAGTCGGGGAACCCGGCCTCCTCAAAGGCAGTGATGGGCTTGGGAATATCGGGGCCCACGCAGCTCATCTCGTGCTCCTTGCGGAACGCCATGATCTCGGCGTCCGACCGGTTGGTCACGCTTTCGTGTTCCACGTAAAAGTTTTTCTCAAACTTGGGTAACGACTCAAGGTCCCATTGCGGAGCGACCAAGTCGACTCGGTCGTCGTATCGAGAACCGCCTCCACCGCCCCGGCCGCCTCGGAAACCTCCGCGGCCACCACCGCCGCCATAGCCACCGCCGCCATAGCCTCCACCACCGCCATAGCCTCCGCCGCCGCCGCCATAGCCGCCGCTACCACCGTATCCGCCACTAGAACTGTGACCGCCAGATGCACCGTATGAGCCTCCTTGATTGTAAGACATTTTAAGAAAACGGTTTGTAAGTTTACTTGAGCTTTGACCTGGGGAGGGATCTGGGGCCCCTTTTATAACTTTTTTTTTCTCCATCGAGCGCGTCTCGCGATGAGGTAGACTGCATATAGTTGACTGCCTATTTGGGGTGGGCGCAGGCATTACTTTACTGATAAAGACAGACCCTAATGTACGGGTTGGTAAGAATTACCAAGAATGGATCAAGAACGAAATTGATTGAGCGGGCAAGTAATATAAACCCAATCCATAGCTTCTATAAAACAGTAATATGAAAGATCCTCCATCTATGAACAAACAACTTTAGAATACTCAACACCAGTCTGCACGAGCAACAACTTCCCTACACCACAGGCAGGGGCTCCTTGGTATCGTATCCGCCGGCCTCATACGCCTGACTGAAGCGCTCCTCGACCACGGTGCACAATTCTGCTAGACTGTCAAGGCCCTGGTGGAGCGCTTCGACCGCCGAGATGTTGCCGCAGGTCTGTATTCTGATGTTGAGCTTGTTTTCGGAGGGGTGCGGAATGGAGTAGCCGCACAACTGGACCTCGGGGTTCTTCAAGATGACGTACCGGAGGGCGTTGCCGAGGGTATGGTCTTCGTCTTTGATCTGAAAGGACGCGGCGGAACCGTCGTCCGAGGCGCCGGGCAATAAGCGGATCTTGTCTGCGTCATACTCCTGCTCCTGGGAGTGGTCGTCGGAGTCGGAGCCATCGGGCATCGCGCGATCGGTAGAATCGGCCATTACGGTCTTTCTCCAATGCGTTTGAGCATCGGAAAAAAACCGCGAGTATGGCGACGACAGATCGGAAATGAGTACACTTCTTCCAATCAGAATTTCTTATAAAGAGAAATGCGATACGTGTAGAAAGATAAGTTGCTCACCTTTACGGCTTCATTTCAAGCCATCACATACCCGTTTACCAACCAATGTATCAATCTTCGGCACCGAAGAAGTTGCGAGACGAGCTCATCACGTGACCAAACCCGGACGCGTTCAAGTTTTCCTCCGGGCGCATTTTGAACAAATCAAAACAAGAAGCAGGCATTTTTACAAGTCGCGGTAGAATGGTCGATGAACTGACCGCCACAGAGTCGTTCCTCTATGAGTCTACTCCTGAAGCAGACACACTCACTCTAGACTCCCCCCTCTCGCAGTTGAGGGGTCCCAATACCCCGAGTCTACAACTGGTGTTGGCGAGGTTCGATGAATCACTGCCGCTGTCGGACATTGTATCGCACAAGAATCCCTTTTCCAAGACGCGGACCGTGCAGTCTGCTGGATCGCAAAGCGGCCTTCCCGCTAGACCGCACAGCACACTAGCCAATGGATCGCCGAACCAATCGCCCCAGCTTGGACCAAAGTATGCGTACCGCCAACACGATCCGCACGCGCAGTCAACTCCGCGCCATAGTTTCTCGAACCACCATACCTACACTGACCCCTTCGCGTCACGAGAATTTGTATCGACTCCTGTCGCACGCCCCACCGTTCGCCGCGCCCTGACTCCGCATATGCTGAACGAGGCTCCTCCCGCATCAGATAGACCTGACTTGCCCTACGCCAAGAGCGAAGGTCCTACTTTTCCCCCTCGGCGAATACACACCGTGCTTCTGGACCGCACAAATGAAAACATTGGCGCTGAGAAGGGTTGGAAGCAGCATCATGGAGTAATGGCTGAAAATGCAAACTCGAGTCTATTGACCGAGACAGATGAGCACTGCCCTGGGGAGAGTGACAGAGGCCAATTGAGACTGGCGGATCGAGGTCAATTGAGACAGGTAGATCCAGGGTTTTTGAGAGAAAATCGTGAAAATCAACTAACGGCGGCAGATCAAGGTTTATCCAGAGAAAACGGCCAATTGAGACCAGCAGATCAAGAACATTTCAGATTGGATGGTCAAAGCCAACTGACACCGGCAGATCGAGGCCAGGCGAGGGAAAACGGTCAAAGCAGCCTGACACCAGCAGATCAAGGTCAAGTCAGAGAAAACGGCCAAAGTCAGATGAGACCGGTAGATCGAGATGAGAATCAAGAGGTCAGCCAAAATCAATCAAGATCAGCAGTTTCGGGGGAAAATAGTGCGGGGCAACCTAGAGGCCATGCCGGCTTACCAAGAGAGACCACTGCAAGCCACCCTCAAGAGAGCAATCACAGGAGCCACCCCCAAGAAAACAATCACAGGGAACATGGTAGCCACCCCCAAGAAAACAACCACAGGGAACATGGTAGCCACCCCCAAGGAAACAACCACAGGGAACATGGTAGCCACCACTATACCTTGAACACGGACCCGCATAATTTTCATCATGTTGTCGACTTTGAGCACGATGCGCACTCTGATCCCATCACGATCCATCGAGATCACCATCATCACAGCACTCACATTCATGGAGGATCGGCAGGTTTGCTGCAACCGTACCTGAGCGGGCAGCGCCAGTGGTCGAGCGGCGTCGCCACCGACAGCTCGAGCGACGTGCCCCCGCCAGTGCCGCCACACTCGCACCAGCGACCGCAGGCGCACGACTCGCGGAACCGAGTTTTCATGTATTCGGTGGACGATGGCGCCGATCCTGCGGGGCAACCGCCAAAACACTTTGAGACTAATGCTGTGCGGCTGGGTCAAGTCGGTAATGACAAGGCGAGTGCGGGCGTTAGCCATCCTGAAGGTGTAAAAAGCGCACCTGCAGAAACGTACCATCGCGCGCCCAATGACGGCGGTGTAGGCCCAGGAACTACACGCCCGGACTATAACCTGAATGCGCGTCATATCGGGAGCCATGTGAACCCGGAAACGCGCTACTCCTTGAGCATTGGAGGGGGTATGGATGGTAAAAACACCAGGGTCTTTTCATCTTCAACAAGGGAAGCTGCTTCGGGGCCAGTGCACCAGAAAACTTTCAATCCCACGGCTACAGGAGAGGCCCAAAGTAATGATGGCTTCTTGTTGACAAGGGAAGCTGCTTCAAAACCCGAAACTGGAAATGTTCGAGACCGCACAAATGGGGATGGTTTCTATCTCCCGACAGGGGAATCTGCGTCGAAGCCTGAAACTAGGGACGCATACTCCTATCCGGCCAAGGGAGATGCCCGAGACCCTGAATATAGGGATGGTTACTACTCTTCGACCATAGTAGTGCCGGAGCCAGTACACCCAAGGGCATACCATCCTTCAGCTACACGAGACCCGAGAGGTCCAGAGGACAACGATGCCTACTATCACCGTGAACAGGGAGCTGTTCCCAAACCAGTATACCCGCAAGCATACTTCCCTGCAGATGAGGGAAATCGTAAGCAGAGATACGGGTACTACCATCCAACCAAGGGAAATGTCCCAGACCGTGAAAACGGGGATTATTACTCTTTGACCAAGGAAGCTGCTCCGGAGCCACTACACCCAAGGGCATACAATCCCTCAGCTACGCGAGACCCAAGAGGCCCCGAGAACAGCGACGCTTACTATCACCCTGAAAAAAGAGTCGCGCCGGAGCCAGTACACCCAAGGGCGTACTATCCCTCAGCTACACGAGACCTGAGAGGGCTCGAGAACAGCGACGCTTACCATCGCCCTGAAAAGAGTGGCGCTGTGAAAGCAGTTTACCCCACAGAAAACTACCCTGTAGCTGCAGGCCAGGCCCCGGACTTAGATAGAGGTGCATCCCACCATTCGGGGGACGCCGCGGGGCCTGGAACTAGGGAAGCGAACTGTCACTCGGGGCAAAGCCGAGTTGCGCCGCTCGAGACCGGCGGTATGCATTACCACCTGGTTAAAGAAAATGACCGGGAAATCAACAACAATAGAGGTCAGTATCCTAGGGCTGAGCACGGTGTTCTGAGGCCTGAGACTGAACGAGACTACAATTACCCTAGCGAGCATGTCTCAAGGCGCGAAATCAGAAATCATAAAGCTCAGGATTCTGGGGATGAGTGCGGCTTTACGAGGCCTGAGACTGAAGGAGCCTACTACTGTTCTGGCGAGGATCTCAGGAAAGCTCACCCCCTGGGTGATGGGTATGACGTGCATGCGGATATAGCTAGTACACGGGCAACAGGGCCATTGCACCAGGAACCAGTGCGAGCCACATTGGCGCAGTACAAGGCGCTAGAGCGGGAAAATAGAGAGTTGCGAGAACGGGTGGCGCGGCTCGAAGCGGAGATCGGGGACAAGCGGTACATTCTCGGGTACAGCGAGACGGCGCCATGGGCCGGGCGGTACTTGAGCATGCACCTCAGCGCGATAGACAAGTGGACCAAAGTGAAGGTGGCCAACACGTTGAAAAAAGTGGTGTTGACGCTCCGGATCGGGCTGGCGCTCGAGCTCGAGCGTGCGACGCAGTTCTGGCGGACGGCGACGACGCAGAGCAGCGTGTTCTTGGACGCGTTGCACCGGATCGTGCACCCGCACGAGGACGTCAAGCCGTCGGACTACACCGACAACCCGCACGACCCGCAGAGCCAGCGGCGGTTCCAAAAGTGCCTCGTCAACATGCTAGAGTGCGTGCGCTGCAAGTCATACCGCGGCCCCGCAGAGCGTGCAGTGTAGACGGACCACCAGAAAAAAAACCTCGCCCTGCGGCACGGATCTTCCAAGAGCAACGATTACCTAAGCTTCAATCCCCAGAGAAAAGAAGGAGCGCCCGCAAAAAGAAATGGAAGAGCGTTTTTTTCTGACTGCGCACCTGCGATATTTCTTTTTCAAATTTTAAACGCCAGGTTCCTAGAAGCAGTACAGGGTGTGTGTCAACTGGTTGCAAACTCAAACACAGTTCCCTTTTGTCAAATCCGCCGGCGTCTGTTCTCTTTTTGTATTACCACCCGCAGGCTTCCCTCGTGCCCTCGGCCCGGCTGTACAGGCCCTTCGTCCTTGCTTTTGCTCCCGCTGTCGGCCGCTCGCCTCTGCGTTGCTATTGCGCTCGCCGACCCCATCACGCTCTTCCCCACGGCCCCGTCTCGTTTGGCTGCAAATTTCATTCCTCTACTGCTTCGTTTCTCCGCCTATTTATTCGCTCCATGCTGGCCAAAGACGACTCCCATCCCATCTCGCCCCGCCAGCCTTCGCCGCTGCCCAAGTCCGCCGCTCCGAAACAAGAGGACGGCATCCCGGTTACTGCTCCCATCCCGCAGTCCACTCCCTTGAAGAAACTGCCCGTCTCTGGCAACAAAACCTCGTCCCCGGCCTTGGGCACCCCCTCCTCCGCATCTATTCCTTCGTCGCTGCTGTACTCCTTTCCCGCATCCACCAATTTGGCTAACACCCCGTCCTCGCATGATCATCCCTACCCGGCCTCCCACTATAATCGCAACCAGCTTCCGCCGTCGCACCTGAAGAAACCCCCCGCCCGCGCCGACAGCATCTTTCTCCCGCCTCCCGTCGCGTCCCAGCTACGCGGCTCCATCATCGACCCGGCCCTGCTGCAGGCGGCCCCCGCCTACGACGCGTACGGCGTGGGCCAGGCCAACCCCTCCTCCTTGAGCGGCCAGGGCGGCGTCGGCTCCTACGGCTTGCGCGCAAACTCCATCTTCTCCTCCATCATGCAGAACACCGCAGGCGCTACCGCGCCCTCCATCATCGACCTGAATCGCGCAAAGATGCCTCCGGGCCCCCTGGGCCCGCCCGCGTTCCAGTCGGGGCCCGTCAGACCCCGCCAGGCCTCAATGTTTGGCTCCCTCTCGGGCACAGACCAGATATCAATCGACGACTTGGAGAACTTGTTCAACAAGGACGGCGCTCCCACCGCATGGAACCCGCTCCCGGGCCTGAACAGCGGCCTGCTAGCGCACTTGTTCCACCAGCAGCAGCAACAGCAGCAGCAACAGCAGTTTGCCCAGCAGCAACAGCACCCTTCGCACCCTTCGCACCCTTCGCATCCCTCGCATCCTCACGACCCCTATATGCACCCGCACGCTCCAAAACCAGGGTTGCACAAGCCGTCCCGCCAAAGGTACGCCGAGTCTTTGGGCGATGCCCTGCTGGCAGGCACCGTGGCGGGCGGATCCATCTTTGGCATGCCCAACACCAGTTTGAACGAGTATATCGCCAGCGTCTTGTCCAGCAACAGCGTCGACTTTAGCAACATGAACAGCGAGCAGCGCCGCGACTCCATCCTCAAGTTGCTCAACGATCCGCAGAGTATGCGCCACTTGCAGAACCTGTACGAAGCGAGCCACCCGGGGTACTCCCAGAGTCAGGGTCAGGGTCAGGCCCAGGCCCAAGGCCAAGCCCACAACCAGGAACAGGGCCCATCGCCGGTACACACAAAACTCCGCGAGGATATCTTCTCCAGCAAAAAGAACCTGGACGCAGGCAACAAGGACTTGTCAAAGTCCAAGGAGGAACAGGCGCAGGGGAAACCGTTCAAGGAAGACTCGCAATCGCCCAAGACGTCGCCTCACATGTACAATGCGCAGCCCGTGAACCACGTTCAGGCGGCAGCACTACAGAAACACGCACAGGCCCAGGCCCAGGCCCAGGCTCAAGCTCAGGCACAGGCCCAAGCACAGGCACAGGCTCAGGCGCAGATGCATGCCCATGTCAGGGCGCAAGTCAGAGCACAACAGCAGGCGCAACAGCACCAACAGCAGGCGCAGCATCAGCAGCATCAGCATCAGCAGCAGCAGCATCAACAACAGCAGCATCAGCATCAACAACAGCAACAACAACAGTATCCCATGTACCAGCAACCTCCAATGATGGGCCAGCGCTACTACCCCGCAATGCCCTTGCCTAACCAGTTCCCGTACCAACATCAGCATCAGCCACACCAGCACCAGCATCAGCCGCACCAGCAACAACCGCAAGTGCCCGCTCAACAACAGTATGATCCTGGCTACGGGCGCGGCCAGTTGCCTCCGCGCCCTGGTCCTGCTCTAGCTCCAAACCAGCCCCAGGGGCAGCAGCCGCTTTACTCGCAGCAACCGGACCTGCAATTCCAACCGCAGTATATCCGCCAGGGCTACTCGAACGTGGGCTTGCCCGTAGGGCCTGCGAGCGATGCGCCGCAGCCGCCGATCGCAGGATCAGCAGCTCCGCCGCCGCCGCCACAGCCCCTGTCTCAAAACCCGCAGATCAAGGGCAGTGACTCTACAGGTCTGCTGCTTCTGAACAAGAACGGGTCAAGCGAGCCGAAGGGCTCAAATTACGTGGCAGCACAGCAGTACGTCAAGTCTGAAGACGGCCGGCCCCTCTTGGGAGCGCCCAAGATCGATCAGCTCATGCTCGTTATTCAGGCCCGCGAAAAGGGCGTGATGGACCCGATCCAGCAGGCGCCGGACGGAAGCATCTTGGCATCGCCAAACTATTCGGGGGACGCCGATAGCTCAGAGCCGGGAGTGTTGCCGCGCCCCATTAGCCTCGTTGGCGGCGTCGAAAAGAGCGGCAACAAGAGTCCTGACGGCAGGGATCTGATTAGCGGCGACGATCTGAATAGCGGCAGTGGCGACAAGTCCAAGCACAAGATGCAGCAGTGTCAGTACTGCAACAAGTGCTTCACCCAGCTGACGCACTTGGAGGTCCATATCCGCTCCCACATTGGCTACAAGCCCTTTGTCTGCGAGTACTGCAACAAGAGGTTCACCCAGGGCGGCAACTTGCGTACCCATCTCCGGCTCCACACGGGCGAGAAGCCGTTCCGCTGCGACATTTGTCTGCGCCTCTTTAGCCGCAAGGGGAACCTTGCCGCGCACAAGTTGACGCACGAAAATCTCAAGCCGTTCGAATGTAAATTGGACGGCTGCGACAAGTCCTTCACCCAGTTGGGCAACCTCAAACTGCACCAGAACCGCTTCCACTTGGATACCCTCATCTTGTTGACGCATCGCCTCGCCGAACTCAGCGGTGAAGCGATCGATAACTTGCCACCCCAAGAAAAGCAGCTTTTAGACTACTTTAAAAAGCTCTACAAGAACCTGAACAAGGGGATACGGGGCCGTGGAAAGCAGCAAAAGCCACCAGAGGCGTCGCCCTCAGGACTAGGCGTGCCGGTGGCCCCGATGGGGGCGCCGGTGGCGGCCCCAGGACAAGTAGCCGTGCCGCAGGGGAACATGCTGGCACAGTTCGCACCGGGAGTGCCCACGGCCGGGGTTCTGGCAGTGCATGCAGCCGCCGGCGCAAGTCAGCAGGCTCCGCCCGGCGGTATGGCAGCGCTGGGGCCCATTGAGTACATTGGGTACCGCGATGGACAGCGGCTCGATGGGAATATGGCCGGGTACCAAAGTTGAGAAATCACCACTGGCCGCTACATGCTACTTGTGGTCTATAGATTGGTTTTCAACGAGAGGGCGAGTCGCCAAAAATGTATTCCTTGTAGTGTAATAAGCTATTGAATATTCCCAAGCCATGTTATTATTATATGTGAAATATTCCGATTAGAATAATGTGGAATTTTATTTCGACTCTTCGGACGTTGGGTTGATTCGCGCTGTGAGTGTTCTCCATGAACTTTTTGACCAGTGCATTCAGCACTCTCACGGGCACCTCCATTCCGTATACGCTCAAGGATCGCATAGTGGATGCTACCACGGATCCTTCGATTGTTTGGTCCGTCATAAATGCCACCAATCCCAAGGCCGAGCATTCCCCCGTCACGGTGTTTGAGTTCAACATCAAGCAGGCGAAAAGCGGCCACGAGGCTTTGGCCCGCAACACTTTCAAGAAGCTGAAGCTTCTCAAATTGCCCGGTATCATATCCATTATCGACTACATCGAGAACGAATCTTTCTTGTACATTATTACAGAGCCAGTGGTGCCGCTAATAAGCTATTTGCGGGATGCCTCCACTCTTTCCCAAGATTCAAAGTTGTTCGGCATCTACTCTGTGGGAAAAACTCTCCAGTTCATCAATATGACATGCAAGTGTCTTCACGGTAATTTGAACTTGGTGGACTCTATTTATGTAACTCGTCTGGGTGACTGGAAGTTGTTTGGATTTGAGCTTTTAACTAATCTCACTTCAGATCCCGATCAGCCCATTTACCGCATGTCGTCTTTCGCGTCACATTTTGATGACGCATTGCCCCCAGAGGTGACCAGCCATGGCGTCGAGTCTATTCGCTCGTTTCCCATCAAGCTTGACTCGTTCAGATTTGGGATATTTATTTCTCAGATCTTATCGACAAAAAACTTTACAAGCTTTTCGCCTCAGCGAACACAGGCTCCTGACATGCAATCGCTTCCGAATGCCTTGGTAAATCATTTGAAAAAACTCTCGAACCCAAAACCTGCTCTTCGATCAACCATCGAAAAGTTCAACCTGGATACCGCTTCCTTTTTCGAAGCATGTCCTCTTATTATGTTTGACAAGGCGTTGGAGGAAGTAAAGTTCAAGAGCGATGAAGAACGGTTGCATTTTTTCAAGTATGAGTTGGCACAATTTGTCGGCGAGCGTGATCGTGACATGTGCCCGCCAGGATTCGTGGATTACAAAGTGCTTCCCGAATTGATACAGCAGTACACAAATACCCAAAAGGCCAGGCTGCTGGCATCAGCAACTTCCGTATCGCCCGAAGAGGCTCAACACCGACAAGAGACGTTGCTGGTCTTGCTAGGCTACATTATCCAGTTTGGGGTGGCACTTGATCAGGCTCGCTTTTCAAAGCTCATCACGCCCATAATTCTAGATGCCTTTCAATTGAGCGACCGCCAAGTTCGCCTACTCTTGTTGACCCACTTGCGCTCTTACCAACACTTGTTGACGGACCTGGAGGTTCAACTGAAGGTGTTTTATCCTCTAGTATCAGGATTTCATGACACAAACTTTACGATTCGTGAAAATACCCTAACTTCGGTGACCGTCATCATCGATAAGGTTTCTGTCAAACAAGTGAATCAAGACTTGCTCAAACTTCTTGCCAAATCTCAAATGGACCCCAAACCGTCTATCCGCGTCAACACTCTCATCCTCGTGATTAAAATCTCACCAAAAATCTATAAGCTGTCGCGCAACAATGTTCTTATTACGGCCCTCGCAAAGTCTTTGCGCGACACATTTATCCCGTGCAAAATGAAGGCGCTAGAGGGGTTCGAGAACTTGATAGACGGCTTTCTGTTGGAAGAGATATGCAGCAAGGTATTGGGCCACTTGGCTATCACCTTGATGGACCCCAAATCAGCGAAGGTCCGCGCGACCGCCAAGCGAATCTTCCAATTGTACTTGAACTCGGTCGAGGAGCATGCAAAAAGCTTGCCTGATGAAGACGAGGCGGAAGAGAAGGAGGAAGAGGAGTTTTTCAAGCAGTTGGGACAACCAGCGGCAGCAGCGGCGGCAGTAGCTTCTCAAGTCGCTGACGCCCCAGTTAGTAAATTAACCTCCGGATGGAGTCTTATGAACAAGTTTGTCTCGCTGCTGGTTGCGGGAGACATGAACAAGGATTTGAATGCGCCCACGCCCAATCTTTCTCGAGCCGGTACTCCAACCACAGAACCTTTGAAAACTTTGACAGTCAATACTCGGGTACAAGAGCAAACTTCTTGGAATGAGGACGAGCAATTGCTTGATGATGGCTGGGGAAGTGATAACAACGAAGTGTTTGACGAGGCGCCCGTGAAGCCACAGGGCCACAGATCCAGCATAAGCAAGCCGCCATTGAAGACATCATCATCGCTGAAACGCTCAGGCGGTCTTCAGGTGAAAAAACCGAGCCAAACAAAACCTAAAATCAGTCAGCTCAAACTCAACATCGAAGAGGATAATACTGCTGACGGTTGGGGGTTTGATGAAGAGTGGTAAGTAGCGCTGCGTAAAATTCTCATTAGTGTCGACCAAATATTTAATTTCACTCAGCGCTGCGAACAGTCGTGGTGCATTGGATAGAACAGGACAGTACCCAAGGTGAATGAGGATCACATGCGTTAGATCCGACTCGCGACTTGGCCTTATCGGGCATCGATCCGCATGGAGTGGGCCAGAAATATGCTGGAGGTGCGTCAGGGTGCATGAGTCAATGTTTCCCGGCGATAAGACGCGAAACAAGCTGAGCGGTGCTGCTACGAAAGCGGCCATACAAAGATGAGTAGCGAGAGTGTCATACCTGAGTCCTCTATGCAACTGACGCTGGATACCGCAGAGAAAGAGGGAAGCGTTTCTAGCAAACCGGAAGTGGCGAGCAGTCCAGGGAAATTGACGGAGCTCCAAAGACAGTATGTCTTGAAGCGACTTAATAGCGATGGCCTTTGCGACATAGATAATTTGCCTCGTGGGATCGCGTTCCTAATTGAAATGATCGAGACCACCCTGGCGTATGATTCTACTATCATACTCGAGAAGTTTATGGATGAACACTGTGGAGATCCAAATATACCAAATCAAGATTTTATTCTTCATGAAGCGCTTTTGCAGGACAAGGGTAGTAAAGAGCACAATATCTCTGCTTGGGAGAAGAATGACGATGTACATACTGTATGGGACTGGGATTTACAAGTGCGCGTGGAGGCCTCGTTGATTGCTCACCATTCACCATACCCGGAAGTGCGGGCTGTGTGCGAGCCGTACGATGATGTTCTGATACCATGTGAAACTGTGCGCGTTTACATTTTGGGCATATTTTGGTGTGGCGTCGGTGTTTTCATCAATACCTTTTTCCACGACCGTCAGCCAAAGATTGACTTGGATCCGGCAGTGGTCCAATTGCTTCTCTATCCATCAGGTCTTTTCTTGCAGACGGTTTTACCAGATCGGAGCATCACCATTAGATCTACCACAATCAGTTTGAATCCCGGCCCGTGGACCTACAAGGAACAAATGTTGGCTACCATATTTTATTCAGTACTGAGTGGTATTAGTTATGTGGCATATATGATAACGGCACAGAAACTAGAGCGATTCTACGGCAACCACTGGATAAACTATGGCTACGAGTTGCTTTTAATACTCAGCACCAATTTTATCGGGTTTGGATTGGCTGGGATCATGCGCAAGTTCGCCGTGTACCCTACCCGATCGATCTGGCCGACGATATTGCCGACATTGGCATTGAACAAAGCCATAATGCAGCCCGAGAAGCGCGAAATCATCAATGGCTGGTCGATTTCACGCTACTCGTTTATGGTTGTTGTCGCCTTGTCTTCCTTCTTTTATTTCTGGATCCCCGAATACTTCTTTCGCGCCCTCTCAGTTTTCAGCTGGCTTTCCTGGATTAAACCTGATAATTACAATCTCACGGCCGTGACGGGGTCGCTTACAGGACTTGGGATTAATCCTGTGCCAACGTTTGATTGGAACGTTCTCAATCACAATGGCGCGCTCACGGTTCCATTTTTCAACCTGGTAAGTCTTTACGTGGGGATGCTTATAGGGGCGGTTTGCATTTTGGTATCATTTTACACTAATTACAAGTGGACGCGGTACCTTCCAATCAACTCGCCCGAGCTCCATGATAATAAAGGCCGCCGTTATCGGGTGCGTGAAATTCTTGATGACAAGAGCTTGTTTGACAAGGATAAGTACGAGGCTATCGGCCCTCCCTTTTACTCGGCAGGCAGCTTGGTGATCTATGGCTCGTATCTTGCGCTTTACCCGTTTGGGTTTTTGTATCAAGTTTGCACCGACTGCGGCGTAATGCGCACCGCGCTCCAGCAATTGTGGCGAGGGATAATCGACTCCAAGCGATCTAATTATAGTGGCTATGATGATGCACACTGTCGCATGATGGCCAAGTACAAGGAGGTTCCCGAATTTGTGTTCTTGATAGTACTTTTGACTGCGCTAATGTGTTCGTTGCTTTGCGTCAAGCTATACCCTATTGAAGCTCCCGTGTGGACGGTATTCTTTGCAATTGGCATCAATTTCTTGTTTCTTGTCCCATTGACCGCCTTGTATCTGGTTACAGGATTCTCATTTGGACTCAATGTGTTGGTGCAGATCATCATAGGGTATGCATGCCCCGGCAATGGACTAGCGCTCATGTTTGTCAAGGCAATAGGGGTAAATGTCGACTCGCAAGCGCAAAACTACATTTCGGACCAAAAGATGGGCCACTACCTCAAGATCCCGCCGCGGGCCTTGTTCCGATGCCAGATGTTTCTGGTGCTAATGACACTGCTCTTGCAGCTCGTGGTGCTCAACTACTTATTTTCTGCGGTGGACGATTACTGCGCGGTGGACAATAAGCAAAAGTTTACGTGCCCAAGCACCAATGTCTTTTTCAGTGCGCTGGTGGTGTGGGGAGTGATTGGCCCGCGCAAGGTATTTGGCGCGCTATACCCGCAGCTCCGATGGTGTGCGCTTGTTGGGGCTGTGATGGTTGTGCCGTGCTTGATGATACGCCACTGGCTTCCGCGGCGATACAAGCGCTACTTTCAGCCGATATTGGTGCTTGGAGGATTCCACCACTTTGCGCCGTACAATCTACTGTATCATACGGGCGGGCTCTACTTGCTGTATGCGCTGATGCATTTTTTGAAGAAGCGGTATACGGCGTGGTGGGAAAAGTACAATTATGTGTTTAGCGGGGCGATGAGTGCCGGGGTAGCCTTCAGCTCGATTGTGATATTCTTTTCGGTGCAGCTACACGACAGGAGTATTCTGTGGTGGGGCAACAATGTTGTGCACCAAGGGTGGGAGGCGCGACTGACGGGCCAGTGGAATGCGACCGAGAGGGCGCCTGACGGATACTTTGGTCCTCGCAAGGGGTCGTTCCCCGAGAATTAGTAAACAGTGCGGGATTGTCTCTGAGAACCGATGGCCTTGCCATATTGTATAGCCCTTGGTCCTTGCGAGGGTCGGCCCCGAGGTGATTTCTTAAACCCTTGGTCCTTGCAAGAGTCGATCCAGACAAGTCTCGCAAGGGTTCGCTTGCAACAAGGAAAGTAGCTTTGAGATTGTGCAAGAGAACATTCGCAGCCTTTCATGAAGTAGAGGTGGCATCATTCTACATGTTCTATAGGAAACAAAGAGAGACGATATTTTTGAATGACTGAGATCCATCGTCAGAACTGCACTTCGTGTCTTGATGTTGCCACAAGGAACTTCTCGGTTCGCTAGCTCGACACGCATGACCCGTCAAGCGTTCCCATGTACTTCTACGGCATCCTACAATTGTTATGCGTTGGCTCCGTGTAAGAGCAAGCCGCGTTGAACAAAAAGTCGCAAGCTACATGGCGACACCAGTCATTACCGTCTACGCGTATCACGTCTTTGCCCGCGCCCGTGAATATATCCGACAAGAAATAACGCAGTTGGTGCGGTCGTAGCCGAACGAAATAAAGTCAGGGGCGAAGTCCCCCGTGCTGCGCGCAAACAATCTGATGGGCCGGCCCAGAACTTTGCGCACGCTGCTGGGGCCAAAAAAAAGACAATGCGCGATTGATATTGTTCTGCCAACATATGGTGAACGCACGCTGAATCACAACCGTAGGGATTGAAAGCGACTGATCGGGACACCCGCAGAATTGTATATAGGCCGGCAATGTCTTGTAGTGGGGCCGGGCAAAATACACCGTGCGCATGACTGAAAAGCAGAGTGTAGTTGCGAGTTCTGCGATACTAGCGGCGGAGCCTGGCCGGGGCAAGCGGTCGTGGCGCGCGTTCATCAAGATGGTGGAGGTGCAGGACCAGGAGAAGTTGACCAAGACGCAGCTGTTTTTGTACAATTACGATTTGGGCCCCGTGGAGTCTGGGCGGCGCGGCTGGGAGTGGTACAACTACGTGTTCCTCTGGGTGTCGAACTCGTTCAACATCATTACGTGGCAGCTTGCGGCGACGGGGATGCAGCAAGGGGGCATGACGTGGTGGCAGACGTGGATCTCGGTGTGGCTCGGCTACTTTTGCTGCGGGGTGTTTGTGTCGCTCACGCTGCGGGTGGGCACGTACTACCACATTCTGTTCCCCGTGGTGATACGGCTGCTGTTCGGGATCTACGGGCTGCTCTGGCCGGTGTTCAACCGGATCGTGATGTCGGCGGTGTGGTACGCGGTGCAGTGCTCGGTGGCGGGCGACTGTGTCGGGGTGATGCTACGGGCGCTCGTGCACAAGGACCTTGACACGCGGATGCACGACAGTTTTGCGGACGCGGACCTCACGAGCTACAAGTTTCTCTGCCTCATGTTGTTCTGGGTGGGGACGCTACCGTTTCTCTGGTTCCTGCCGCACCAGATGCGGCGGTTGTTCACGGTGAAGGCGTGGGTGTCGCCGCCGGCCGGGGTGGCGTTCATGGTGTGGGTGCTCGTGAAGGCGCGCGGTGTTGGGAGCGAGCTCCAGAGCCCCGTGCGGGAGCACGGCCCGGCGCTCGCGTGGGCGTTTGTGAACCTGACCATGAACCTGCTTGCGAGCCTCGTGACGTTGATCACGAACGCGAGCGACTTTTCGCGGTTCGCGGCGCGGCCGTCGTTCAGCCTCAACTACGTTGTGTACACCGCGAGCGTCGCGACGTGCTACTCCATGACGTCGTTGATCGGGATCATGGTGGCGGCGGCGAGCAAGTACATGTACGGGACGGCGTACTGGCTGCCGCTCGAGGTGTTGGCGCGGATCTTGGACGAGTACACGCCGGGGAACCGGGCCGGGGTGTTTTTGATTGGGCTAGCGTTCACGCTCGCGCAGCTCGGGACGAACGTGAGCGCCAACTCGATACTGTTCGGGACGGACGTGACGGCGTTGATGCCGCGGTTCTTCAACATCCGGCGCGGGAGCTATGCGTGCGCGGTGTTGGCGCTCTGCATCTGTCCGTGGAAGCTCACGCTGTCGCTGAACATGTTCACGACGTGCCTCTCGGCGTACTCTGTGTTTCTTCTGTCGATCGTCGGGGTGATGACGAGCGACTATTACTACGTGCGGCGCGGGTACCTCAAGTTGACGCACATGTACTCGATGCGGGACCCCGGGCGGCCGGGCCACGGGTCGTTCTACAGCTACAACGGGGCCGGGGTGAACTGGCGGGCGTACGCGGCGTACGTGGGCGGGATCGTGCCGAACATGGTGGGGTTTGTCGGGGCGACCAAGACGCACCGGGTGCCGGTGGGGGCGACGCGGGTGTACGAGGTGAGTTTCTTTGTGGGGTTCTGGAGCGCGTTTGTGGTGTACGCGGTGTTGGGCGGGGGGGGGCCCGTAGCGGGGAGGCGGCACGGGGGGATGACGGAGCGCGGGTGGTACGAGGAGAACGCGTTTGTAGAGTATTTCGAGGACGAGTTGCGGGGGGTGGACGAGGGGGGGACGGAGGGCACGACGTCGTCGGTCGACGGGGCGAGCCGGCTATATATGGGGCGGCCGTACTTTGCAGCGGAGATATAGGAAGCATTGCATGAGCATGATTTGAGATGGAGTGGAGGAAAAAAAGGAGAGGGAGTGGAGGGGTGGTGGGGTGTAGAGCCCGAGGTCACCGCGGCCAGGATAAAGCAGAACAAGAAGGAGAAATGGCCAGGCAGGATGAGTCACACGCGGCGCTCGGCTAACAATACGCCTGACCGGGATCGCACAATGCGTAATCCTTTCCGGAAGCGGCGTGCGCGTCACATGCGGCAGCGATGAGGCAGTCCTGCACAATGGGTGCAACGGGGATTTCTCTGTTGGAGTGGCCACCTGACCCAGGGATGACCGGGCTTCAATGTATCCCAGGCCTGCAAGACATCCAGGCCACTCATACACCACCCAATCACCCACCACCTGATCATAACAATCATCATAACAACCACCCCAGATACAGCGGTCACCTGACTCGGAATATGTCAGGATTGGTAATCAGGGAATCCTGCATCGATCAGTGTGTCCCTCGGCAAGGGTATATAAGAGTAGAAAAGTGGGCGATAGATAGTTCTTTAACTAATTGATTTACTAAGTTCCAAGACATAGATACAACACCATAGCACACCTCAGGGACTCGGCTCTCCCTAGCCTCAACCCTAAGGCGGCGCTGTCGCATCATATCAGGAGTTGGTTACGTAATGCTGACGCAGCTCACCTCCCAACTCTGAAAGATTAAGAGTCAAATGCTCTACCGATTGAGCTACCCCTTTGCCCATGAGACGCTCCCATGTGGTATCAACTGAAAAGACAAGTACGCTCCTGACCACAGGCCACTTGCCAGGTATGGCCCGACGCGCGGCATACCTGCCCCAGCTTACAAGCGAAAGGTTGCGGCTCCCATTGTAATTACCGCCCACA